>JAVJIF010013359.1:0-83036 GCA_038442645.1 Agave tequilana | reverse complement strand
TTTTTTTGAAATCACGAGTTAAAAGTACGTACTTTGGCTTCCTCGTATTTCCGTTATAGCATAAAGGCTAAACGAGTCGAATCCACAGGCGAGAAGCGATAGAAGCTTAACCGGTTTATTAACTTGTGTGTTAATGGTTCTTTTATGTTTTAAAGAATAAAAAGAAAATAAAATAAAGAATGAAAAGAGAATGTACGGTAGAAACAAAGATAGAAACATTGAAGAGAAGGTATTTGTGGTTTTGAAATTATTTTAAAACAAGTAAAAAGGAAAGAAAACTCATGAATATTAACTACTAATGGCTCTACTAACCAAGCTAACCTCTTAGTGATAATTGTCTCACATGTTCCTTACCATCACTAGTCCTTGGTTCAAGAGCGTTTCAAAGCATGACTCATATATAACTCATCACATCCAAAGTCAACAAACAAGCGCAAGCTACACTTAAACCATCAAACGAAACAAAGCAAGCATGGAATAAAGTAATTTTAGCTTATAGAGAGTATGATGTTAGAGTGTTAGAATCAATCATCATGAGTCATCAAGACTTTTTGCAAGACAAGGCCAAGTAGAGCCTATTAGATTCATGCGGATTATCAAGTAAGAAGTAAGAAAGTTAGTGGTTAGTAATTAGTTTATATGAGAGAAAATTAGCTAAGCATGTAAAAGGTATTAGAGAAAAGAAAATAAGAAGAACCTTTCATATATTGTCACCTTCTATTACAAGAACCCTTACTTTCATCCTATGTACTACTCTCCTCCCTATTACAAATATCTACAGAAATGAAAAATACAAAAGAGGAAGAAAAACAACAACTAGCCTAAACTAAAAAGAAAAAAACTACTTTAAAACTACATACATGGAGAAGAAACAACCCTCAAAACCTCCTCAAAACTCCTTCTCTTCTGAGCTCTGGAAATCCCAAGATATTTATAGCCAAAAAGGGGCACCAAGGAGAATGAACGAAGCCTTGCGTCAAATCTTAACGCGCGGTGCCTTCTAGCATGCACTGTCGATTTGTCTTCCTGTCGTTTGTAACCTATGGTTTCTGGATATGGGCACTTGGTTTTGACAGAACCACCTTCCAAAGTCAATGGTCATATGTGTAGACTTTAAATCACCAAATAAATAGGATTTTTGGACTCTTCTTCATTTCATACCATGGACCTAGAAACATACAAGAGACGTGTTATTAACAGAATTAATATTGAATAAATGTGAAGATGTGGCATGAAATATGCATATTAGAGGCTAATCACACCCCCACACTTTGTTGGCCCAATGGCCTTCCACTAGTTTTGATGATGATCAACACTCATGTAGTTATGTTTACTAATATTCTTGTTTTTCTAGTTTCAGATCATTAACAGGATATTAGGTTTGGTAGCTTCAACAAGATGATTAGAAGCTATTCATGATGATTCCGGTGCCAAAGCTTAAAGATCATACCTTTGCACTTGGAGAACACAGAGTTTGGACCAAGTCTACTTGAAGATGGAAGATCGACAAGAAGACTTAGGTATCTAGTTTAGATAGAGTTTTAGATCCATTTGTAAAGCTTAGTTTAGTTGATATGCTCAAGTACACAATCACAACACAAACGTTTTATGATTGAGTTTTGGTTTTCATGAATAGTTTATCAAAACAAGTTTACATATGGTATATGTATAGCAGATGTTTTCTATTTAACATACATGCTTTAACTGGTAAACAAACTTATTTTGATATCCCTATTCATGTTTTGGAAAAATCAAGTTTGACAAAATACAGGTTTGTTTTTGATAAAATTTGCAAGACTCTAAAATGAATTGATATGTTGATATTGGTCTTGAAATTTTTATCACATGTTTATGTTTTAACATAAAATGATAAAAACAAGTTTTAGAAAAACATATTTTTAGAAAAACAGTTTTTATTGTGATTAAAACTATTTTTTAAATTTACTGTGAATTTATGGGATTTTTATTGAGTGGAAAAGACCTATTTTCAAATCCCGTATCTGTGCAGTTCTGCACTGTGCCTGCCAGCCAGTTCGGTCGACCGGACCGGTCGACCGCACCAAGTGGCCGGTCGACCGGGTCGGTCGACCGATGTGCACAGACGTGCACGACTGTTAGGCACAGTGGACCGGTCGACCGAGCCGGTCGACCGAGTTGAGAGCTCTGCTCTCGGGAATTTTCGGTCGACCGGACCCGGTCGACCGCTGCTGCCCAACGGTCACATTTTTGACCGTTGGCGGTCGACCGGCAGTTGGTCAGACTGCCACATCAGCCTAACGGCTAGTTTTTCCTAGGGGCTATATATACCCCATTTCTCTATTGTTTTAGAGAAGAATTTTTGAGCTAAAAATTTTCAGTTTTCTGAAGAGTTTAAAAGAGTTTTTAAAAGAGTTTTTAAGTCAAAAAGATTATCTTATTTGTTTTTTGGGTTTTTGGAAAATCAAAGAAAGCTAGGGTTTTGAGAGATTGTTTTGTTTTTCATTTTCTAACATTTACAAGTGATTTCCAAATAGTTTTTCTTTGTTGCGGGTTTCCAAAAACACCTGTTTCCACACTTGAGCTATCACCTATCCTAAACTATTAGGATCTTTGTTTTGTGGAAAAAGAGAAAAGAAAGGTTTTGAGGTTGGTGTTGTAAACCTCTAAGTTGTACACCCTTATTCTTGTTGTATCCCTCTTCGATAGAGGTGATCGGGTGATAGGTTTGTGAGCCTCTTAGGTAGAGGTGTTTGTTGTAGTTGGCTACGGGCCGTATCCCTCTTCGGTAGAGGTGGATTGTGGTTGTATAGCCTCGGTGGCTTTGTAAGATTGAGAGAGGAGTTTGGTACTCCTATAGTGGATTGGGAAAATCCTACACGGTGGTGTAGGCGGGGATGTAGAGTTGGGTACTCGAACCTCGAAACAAATCTTTGTGTTAGCGTTTGATCCATTGTCTCTCTAACCCTTACTCTCTTTACTTTGTGCAAGCATCATTCATTCATTGCATACATATCTTATACTTGCTTGTGTTGTGCATATTTCATATTGCCTTACATTATTCATATTGCTATTCATTCTTATATGCTGCTTGCTTGATTGTGTGTATTTTATATTGCTTGGATTGCTTGTGTGTGTGTGCCTAACTTATACTCATCCAACAAGAGCTTCACATAGCCCTCAACCCATTTCAAGGGAATCAAGAGGAGTTAGTCCAGAGCCTCGCAAGGGGATTCGGCTACACTTGTTGTATTGTATCAAGTTTGTGCAACATTTGCATTAGCTTCCGCATTTAGCGCACTTAGTTTGCATTTAGTTATTAGATTAGCACTTACACCTATTCACCCCCCCCCTCTAGGTGTTTTTTCAATTGGTATCAGAGCTAGTGCTCCTGATACTTAGGCTTAAACATCCTAGGAGTGAGATCATTTGCTTGCTAATCTCATTTGCATTTGCTTGTTTGCACACATCTAGTTCTACCATGGACTTCATGACCCCACCTAGCTATGATCCTTCCAACATTGATATTTGGAAGTATAGGATGTCCATGTACCTCAAGACCCTAGGTTTGCATGTCTTCCTTGCCGCCACCAAGAGATGTTATCTTAGTGATGGTAATCATATAGGGGCCAATGCACAGCCCTAGAGGCCATTAGAAGCACTTTACCTAAAGACTATCTTTATGTGTTTCTAATCTTGATTCCGCTTTTGTAGTGTGGAATAAATTGACAACAACCACCACCTCCAAGCTTCAATTGCCAATCCAAGAAGAGGAATCTAGTGGAGAATCCGATCCACAATGCTTCATGGTCCAAGGAATCACTCCCTGGAGGTACATTCGGAATCCACCTAGATAGTAATGATTGTGCTAGTTCTTCAAATGATTTTGTTGATCCCCATGCTTTAAATGAAGAACTATCTATTGTTTGTGAAAAACTAATAGAAAAATATAACTTGTTGAAAAAGAAGAGTCTAGGCATTAATAATGAAAATAAAATTTGATTGCTAGACTTGATATTGTTTTGCAAGAGAAAGAGGAGATTGCTAATGAGAGGGATTCATTAAAATCTCAACTTGATCTTGCACTAAAAGAAAATAATTTTTTTAAATCTAAAAAATGATTGCCATGTTCTTTTGAAGAAAAATGAGAACTTGTCTTCAAAAGTAGATTTTGTGTTAAAAGAGAATGTTGATTTGAAAAACAAAATTATTTTCCATTTCAAATGAATTAAATGCTTGTTTGAAGAAAAATGAGGTTTTGCATAAAAAGATTAATTCTCATGTTTGCCATGCTAGGGTAGTTTCACCTAAATCACCCATTGCATGTTCCACTTCTTCTATGCTTGAGAATGATATAAATTTGTTAAAGAAGAAAATGGATTGTTTTGGCTCCACTATGAGCCAATGTGCCATGAACCACTCACGGTTGGAAACCTTGGTTCGAAAGAAACAAGTTCCATCCTTTATGCATGCACACCCATCAAGGCATACACATGCTTCACACGGACACCATCAACACAAGTATGCTCATGTGTACACATGTACACATTGTGGCCGAAAAGGCCATCTTGCTAAATTTTGCTATGATCGTTTACATGTTGAAAATTTAGCCAAGAAATTTGTTTGGGTAGAGAAGGTACTAACCCCCATGGACCAAAAGAGTATGGGTACCAAAGACCACCCCTCCTATTATTTTTGATGTAGGTGTGGGCTCTCACATGACGTGAGAGTGATGACACCTTGGAGTGGATGCGTTCCGGACTTAAAGGAAATCTATTGGATGCATCACTTTCAAGGGAAGAGATGGTGGAGAGGACCACTAAGTTTTGGAGACAAGGAGAGTTGCCCTCTAGGTTTTGGTAACAATTCTAACTCCGTATTATTTATTACATGCTTTTAATATTCTTTGTTTATAGCATGTTTTTGATGTCTATGGATTAGTATGTTCATTCCATGTTTATTTATCCTTGACATACATGTATAGTATTGAGACACACATGCTTATTTGATTCACATTTAGTGTTCTCACCGTTTGTTTAGCTATAATGTACATCATGAATCTAATACATGTGAATTTACATAATAATCATGTTTTAGTTTTATCATGATGATTTATTTTGTTTTGATGCTCAATGACGTGATTACATGTTTAAGTGTTAGTTTTCATTAAGACTAGGAATTATACTTGTACATATAGTGGGCCACAAATAAATCTATATATGTTTGGGCTTGATTGCATATTTGTACCCATTAGATGTGTTAGTATAGTCTAGTTTTGATGATTCATACATTTCAAAACTTGTATTCCATTTTTGGATTTTTTTATGATTGTGTGTTTCACTTCATGTATATGTTCGTATTGCCAAACTTTAAGATATACATGTATACCCTTGAGTCATTTGCCTTTCATGCAAATCTACTTATGGACTCATTTGTGTTTAGGGATATGTGTATACTTAGTGTGTTGACAATACATACATATACCTTGAAATGAAAATTGATTTAATGTAAAGATTTAGATTTTCATGTTTTGATGTTTTGTGTCAATATTTAACTTCATGTATATGTCTATCTAGTTCAAACTAATCTTATACATATACATCTTTTTGAGCCACGTGCCTTCATGAATATACATTTAGTGGACTCGTTGAGTTTGGGATATGTATGTATATTTTAGCTTGTATTAGACATACATATGCCTTGAAGATTAAATAAGGAGTTTTATATGATTTTCATGTTTTGATAGAATTATGTTTTAAGGAATAATTGAGCTCAATGAAATATTTTTCATGATTATGATCTTCACATATTATTTGTACACTCATATCTATTGCTCATGTTTTGTTTCTCATGAGGTATGCTTTATTGGTTAGAGTGATGATTATCATGTGAATTTCATTTTTTGTTTTATTCCTTGCTTGAAGGATTTCGTGCTAGTTAACAAATTTTTCCATTTAACTAGTTGCGATATTCTTCATTTGGTAGAGTTTTTCAAACAAAACTACATTTTCAAATCTATCTTTGAAAACCCCTACCATCTAAGGGCGGTAGGATGGGAGATCATGTTCATGTATGCCCTAAATTGAAAATCTTTAAAACTTGAATTATGATTGGGTGGTAGATAATATGATGTATACACTTGAACTTATTGTTATGTCAATTGGTATCATTGAACTCTTTCAATTGGTATCATTTTGATCTTCTTGTATACTCATATATGTTTTGTATGTATGTATGCTTTAAATTCCAAGTATATCAATTTCTATTGGTATCTATCGTTCATACATATATATGTTTGTGTTATGCTAGTGCTTGAGTTTCAATTTTGTTTAAATTGATTACTTTTAAATGTTATCAAGACTATGCATGATTTTAGTTTGTATTTCATAAAGGGGGAGAAATATGATTTTGTATTTCAATTGGTGTTTGTACTCCTACACTTTATGATTAAAAGTTGTTTATATATTTTCAAAATGAAATATATTATTACAATTGGTATTTTCAAAATTTTGTTTAAAGAAAATATTCAAAGTTTTGATTTGTATTTCCTATATGCAAGGAGAGCTTAACATCTCTCTTACATATAGATTCATGTTGAGTATATTATAAATTGAGGAGCTTGACAACTCTTCTTTATATGATATACGTGTGTAGGGGGAGCTTCACATCTCCTCTTATGCATTACATAATATGTGTTATGTGAGTTAGGGCTTGTCATCCCTTCTTCATGTAATGCATATGTGTAGGGAAGCTAACTTAGCGTCTTCCTCTTCATGAATGTATATAGCATATAACATATATTGATTCTTGTTTATTGTATCAAGATGCTTCATTGACATATTTTTAATTGATATCATGTTTGTAGTCACCCCTTATTGATTTTATTTTTTGTTTTAGACAAAAAGGGGGAGAACATTGTCTGCATTGTTTTGATTGACAAAAAGGGGGAGAAAGATTTTTACCCCTCGTTTTATTTATGGTTTGATTACCCCTTTGTTGATGATTGACAAAAAGGGGGAGAAGAATTTGAGTTTTGTTTTTATATATGCATGATTGTGTTTTTGCATATACCAAGTTCATGCATAGGGATAGATAATAAGATATGATGCATGCTTTTGTTTAGTATCATGTGCTTTCATTGCATATCTATTATGTTTATTGTGATGCATGAGTTAAGGGGGAGCTTCTTTGAAGCTTATCTTTAATCCATGCATATATAACTCCATGAGTTTTGTCATCATCAAAAAGGGGAGATTGTTGGCCCAATGGCCTTCCACTCTAGTTTTGATGATGATCAACACTCATGTAGTTATGTTTACTAATATTCTTGTGTTTCTAGTTTCAGATCATTAACAGGATATTAGGTTGGTGATTAGCTTCAACAAGATGATTAGAAGCTATTCATGATGATTCCGGTGCCAAAGCTTAAAGATCATACCTTTGCACTTGGAGAATCACAGTTTTGGACCAAGTCTACTTGAAGATGGAAGATCGACAAGAAGACTTAGGTATCTAGTTTAGATAGAGTTTTAGATCCATTTGTAAAGCTTAGTTTAGTTGATATGCTCAAGTGCACAAATCACACACGTTTTATGATTGAGTTTTGTTTTTCATGAATAGTTTATCAAACAAGTTTACATATGGTATATGTATAGTAGATGTTTTCTATTTAAACATACATGCTTTAACTTGGTAAACAAACTTATTTTGATATCCCTATTCATGTTTTGGAAAAATCAAGTTTGACAAAATACAGGTTTTGTTTTTGATAAAATTTGCAAGACTCTAAATGAATTGATATGTTGATATATTGTCTTGAAATTTTTTATCACATGTTTATGTTTTAACATAAAATGATAAAAACAAGTTTTAGAAAACATATTTTTAGAAAAACAGTTTTTATTGTGATTAAAACTATTTTTAAATTACTGTGAATTTATGGGATTTTTATTGAGTGAAAAGACCTATTTTCAAATCCCGTATCTGTGCAGTTCTGCACTGTGCCTGCCAGGCCAGTTCGGTCGACCGGACCGGTCGACCGCACCAAGTGGCCGGTCGACCGGGTCGGTCGACCGATGTGCACAGACGTGCACGACTGTTAGGCACAGTGGACGGTCGACCGAGCCGGTCGACCGAGTTGAGAGCTCTGCTCTCGGGAATTTTCGGTCGACCGGACCGGTCGACCGCTGCTGCCCAACGGTCACATTTTTGACCGTTGGCGGTCGACCGGCAGTTGGTCAGACTGCCACATCAGCCTAACGGCTAGTTTTTTCCTAGGGGCTATATATACCCCATTTCTCTATTGTTTTAGAGAAGAATTTTTGAGCTAAAAATTTTCAGTTTTCTGAAGAGTTTAAAAGAGTTTTTAAAAGAGTTTTTAAGTCAAAAAGATTTCATCTTATTTGTTTTTGGGTTTTTGGAAAATCAAAGAAAGCTAGGGTTTGAGAGATTGTTTTGTTTTTCATTTTCTAACATTTACAAGTGATTTCCCAAATAGTTTTTCTTTGTTGCTGGTTTCCAAAAACACCTTGTTTCCACACTTGAGCTATCACCTATCCTAAACTATTAGGATCTTTGTTTTGTGGAAAAAGAGAGAAAGAAAGGTTTTGAGGTTGGTGTTGTAAACCTCTAAGTTGTACACCCTTATTCTTGTTGTATCCCTCTTCGATAGAGGTGATCGGGTGATAGGTTTGTGAGCCTCTTAGGTAGAGGTGTTTGTTGTAGTTGGCTACGGGCCGTATCCCTCTTCGGTAGAGGTGGATTGTGGTTGTATAGCCTCGGTGGCTTTGTAAGATTGAGAGAGGAGTTGGTACTCCTATAGTGGATTGGGAAATCCTACACGGTGGTGTAGGCGGGGATGTAGAGTTGGGTACTCGAACCTCGAAACAAATCTTTGTGTTAGCGTTTGATCCATTGTCTCTCTAACCCTTACTCTCTTTACTTTGTGCAAGCATCATTCATTCATTGCATACATATCTTATACATTGCTTGTGTTGTGCATATTTCATATTGCCTTGCATTTATTCATATTGCTATTCATTCTTATATGCTTGGCTTGATTGTGTGTATTTTATATTGCTTGGATTGCTTGTGTGTGTGTGCCTAACTTATACTCATCCAACAAGAGCTTCACATAGCACCTCAACCCATTTCAAGGGGAATCAAGAGGAGTTAGTCCAGAGCCTCGCAAGGGGAATTCGGCTACACTTGTTGTATTGTATCAAGTTTGTGCAACATTTGCATTAGCTTCCGCATTTAGCGCACTTAGTTTGCATTTAGTTTATTAGATTAGCACTTACACCTATTCACCCCCCCCTCTAGGTGTTTTTTCAATTGGTATCAGAGCTAGTGCTCCTGATACTTAGGCTTAACATCCTAGGAGTGAGATCCATTTGCTTGCTAATCTCATTTGCATTTGCTTGTTTGCACACATCTAGTTTATACCATGGACTTCATGACCCCACCTAGCTATGATCCTTCCAACATTGATATTTGGAAGTATAGGATGTCCATGTACCTCAAGACCCTAGGTTTGCATGTCTTCCTTGCCGCCACCAAGAGATGTTATCTTGGTGATGGTAATCATATAGGGGCCAATGCACAAGCCCTAGAGGCCATTAGAAGCACTTTACCTAAAGACTATCTTTTATGTGTTTCTAATCTTGATTCCGCTTTTGTAGTGTGGAATAAATTGACAACAACCACCACCTCCAAGCTTCAATTGCCAATCCAAGAAGAGGAATCTAGTGGAGAATCCGATCCACAATGCTTCATGGTCCAAGGGAATCACTCCCTGGAGGTACATTCGGAATCCCACCTAGATAGTAATGATTGTGCTAGTTCTTCAAATGATTTTGTTGATCCCCATGCTTTAAATGAAGAACTATCTATTGTTTGTGAAAAACTAATAGAAAAATATAACTTGTTGAAAAAGAAGAGTCTAGGCATTAATAATGAAAATAAAAATTTGATTGCTAGACTTGATATTGTTTTGCAAGAGAAAGAGGAGATTGCTAATGAGAGGGATTCATTAAATCTCAACTTGATCTTGCACTAAAAGAAAATAATTTTTTAAAATCTAAAAATGATTGCCATGTTCTTTTGAAGAAAAATGAGAACTTGTCTTCAAAAGTAGATTTTGTGTTAAAAGAGAATGTTGATTTGAAAAACAAAATTATTTCCATTTCAAATGAATTAAATGCTTGTTTGAAGAAAAATGAGGTTTTGCATAAAAAAGATTAATTCTCATGTTTGCCATGCTAGGGTAGTTTCACCTAAATCACCCATTGCATGTTCCACTTCTTCTATGCTTGAGAATGATATAAATTTGTTAAAGAAGAAAATGGATTGTTTGGGCTCCACTATGAGCCAATGTGCCATGAACCACTCACGGTTGGAAACCTTGGTTCGAAAGAAACAAGTTCCATCCTTTATGCATGCACACCCATCAAGGCATACACATGCTTCACACGGACACCATCAACACAAGTATGCTCATGTGTACACATGTACACATTGTGGCCGAAAAGGCCATCTTGCTAAATTTTGCTATGATCGTTTACATGTTGAAAATTTAGCCAAGAAATTTGTTTGGGTTAGAGAAGGTACTAACCCCCATGGACCCAAAAGAGTATGGGTACCAAAGACCACCCCTCCTATTATTTTTGATGTAGGTGTGGGCTCTCACATGACGTGAGAGTGATGACACCTTGGAGTGGATGCGTTCCGGACTTAAAGGAAATCTATTGGATGCATCACTTTCAAGGGAAGAGATGGTGGAGAGGACCACTAAGTTTTGGAGACAAGGAGAGTTGCCCTCTAGGTTTTGGTAACAATTCCTAACTCCGTATTATTTTATTACATGCTTTTAATATTCTTTGTTTATAGCATGTTTTTGATGTCTATGGATTAGTATGTTCATTCCATGTTTATTAGATCCTTGACATACATGTATAGTATTTGAGACACACATGCTTATTTGATTCACATTTAGTGTTCTCACCGTTTGTTTAGCTATAATGTACATCATGAATCTAATACATGTGAATTTACATAATAATCATGTTTTAGTTTTATCATGATGATTTATTTTGTTTTGATGCTCAATGACGTGATTACATGTTTAAGTGTTAGTTTTCATTAAGACTAGGAATTATACTTGTACATATAGTGGGCCACAAATAAATCTATATATGTTTGGGCTTGATTGCATATTTGTACCATTAGATGTGTTAGTATAGTCTAGTTTTGATGATTCATACATTTCAAACTTGTATTCCATTTTTGGATTTGTTTTATGATTGTGTGTTTCACTTCATGTATATGTTCGTATTGCCAAACTTTAAGATATACATGTATACCCCTTGAGTCATTTGCCTTTCATGCAAATCTACTTATGGACTCATTTGTGTTTAGGGATATGTATGTATACTTAGTGTGTTGACAATACATACATATACCTTGAAATGAAAATTGATTTAATGTAAAGATTTAGATTTCATGTTTTGATGTTTTTGTGTCAATATTTAACTTCATGTATATGTCTATCTAGTTCAAACTAATCTTATACATATACATCTTTTGAGCCACGTGCCTTCATGAATATACATTTAGTGGACTCGTTGAGTTTTGATATGTATGTATATTTTAGCTTGTATTAGACATACATATGCCTTGAAGATTAAATAAGGAGTTTTATATGATTTTTCATGTTTTTGATAGAATTATGTTTTAAGGAATAATTGAGCTCAATGAAATATTTTTCATGATTATGATCTTCACATATTATTTGTACACTCATATCTATTGCTCATGTTTTGTTTCTCATGAGGTATGCTTTATTGGTTAGAGTGATGATTATCATGTGAATTTCATTTTTGTTTTATTCCTTGCTTGAAGGATTTCGTGCTAGTTAACAAATTTTTCCATTTAACTAGTTGCGATATTCTTCATTTGGTAGAGTTTTTCAAACAAAACTACATTTTCAAATCTATCTTTGAAAACCCCTACCATCTAAGGGCGGTAGGATGGGAGATCATGTTCATGTATGCCCTAAATTGAAAATCTTTAAAACTTGAATTATGATTGGGTGGTAGATAATATGATGTATACACTTGAACTTATTGTTATGTCAATTGGTATCATTGAACTCTTTCAATTGGTATCATTTTGATCTTCTTGTATACTCATATATGTTTTGTATGTATGTATGCTTTAAATTCCAAGTATATCAATTTCTATTGGTATCTATCGTTCATACATATATATGTTTGTGTTTATGCTAGTGCTTGAGTTTCAATTTTGTTTAAATTGATTACTTTTAAATTGTTATCAAGACTATGCATGATTTTAGTTTGTATTTCATAAAGGGGGAGAAAATATGATTTTGTATTTCAATTGGTGTTTGTACTCCTACACTTTATGATTAAAAGTTGTTTATATATTTTCAAAATGAAAATATATTATTACAATTGGTATTTTCAAAATTTTGTTTAAAGAAAATATTCAAAGTTTTGATTTGTATTTCCTATATGCAAGGAGAGCTTAACATCTCTCTTACATATAGATTCATGTTGAGTATATTATAAATTGAGGAGCTTGACAACTCTTCTTTATATGATATACGTGTGTAGGGGGAGCTTCACATCTCCTCTTATGCATTACATAATATGTGTTATGTGAGTTAGGGCTTGTCATCCCTTCTTCATGTAATGCATATGTGTAGGGAAGCTAACTTAGCGTCTTCCTCTTCATGAATGTATATAGCATATAACATATATTGATTCTTGTTTATTGGTATCAAGATGCTTCATTGACATATTTTTAATTGATATCATGTTGTAGTCACCCCTTATTGATTTTATTTTTTGTTTTAGACAAAAAGGGGGAGAACATTGTCTGCATTGTTTTGATTGACAAAAAGGGGGAGAAAGATTTTTACCCCTCGTTTTATTTATGGTTTTGATTACCCCTTTGTTGATGATTGACAAAAAGGGGAGAAAAATTTGAGTTTTGTTTTTATATATGCATGATTGTGTTTTTGCATATACCAAGTTCATGCATAGGGATAGATAATAAGATATGATGCATGCTTTTGTTTAGTATCATGTGCTTTCATTGCATATCTATTATGTTATTGTGATGCATGAGTTAAGGGGGAGCTTCTTTGAAGCTTATCTTTAATCCATGCATATATAACTCCATGAGTTTTGTCATCATCAAAAAGGGGGAGATTGTTGGCCCAATGGCCTTCCACTCTAGTTTTGATGATGATCAACACTCATGTAGTTATGTTTACTAATATTCTTGTGTTTCTAGTTTCAGATCATTAACAGGATATTAGGTTGGTGATTAGCTTCAACAAGATGATTAGAAGCTATTCATGATGATTCCGGTGCCAAAGCTTAAAGATCATACCTTTGCACTTGGAGAATCACAGAGTTTGGACCAAGTCTACTTGAAGATGGAAGATCGACAAGAAGACTTAGGTATCTAGTTTAGATAGAGTTTTAGATCCATTTGTAAAGCTTAGTTTAGTTGATATGCTCAAGTGCACAAATCACACACGTTTTATGATTGAGTTTTGGTTTTCATGAATAGTTTATCAAAACAAGTTTACATATGGTATATGTATAGTAGATGTTTTCTATTTAAACATACATGCTTTAACTTGGTAAACAAACTTATTTTGATATCCCTATTCATGTTTTGGAAAAATCAAGTTTGACAAAATACAGGTTTTGTTTTTGATAAAATTTGCAAGACTCTAAAATGAATGATATGTTGATATATTGTCTTGAAATTTTTATCACATGTTTATGTTTTAACATAAAATGATAAAACAAGTTTTAGAAAACATATTTTTAGAAAAACAGTTTTATTGTGATTAAAACTATTTTTTAAATTTACTGTGAATTTATGGGATTTTTATTGAGTGAAAAGACCTATTTTCAAATCCCGTATCTGTGCAGTTCTGCACTGTGCCTGCCAGGCCAGTTCGGTCGACCGGACCGGTCGACCGCACCAAGTGGCCGGTCGACCGGGTCGGTCGACCGATGTGCACAGACGTGCACGACTGTTAGGCACAGTGGACGGTCGACCGAGCCGGTCGACCGAGTTGAGAGCTCTGCTCTCGGGAATTTTCGGTCGACCGGACCGGTCGACCGCTGCTGCCCAACGGTCACATTTTTGACCGTTGGCGGTCGACCGGGCCGGTCGACCGGCAGTTGGTCAGACTGCCACATCAGCCTAACGGCTAGTTTTTCCTAGGGGCTATATATACCCCATTTCTCCATTGTTTTAGAGAAGAATTTTTGAGCTAAAAATTTTCAGTTTTCTGAAGAGTTTAAAAGAGTTTTTAAAGAGTTTTTAAGTCAAAAAGATTTCATCTTATTTGTTTTTGGGTTTTTGGAAAATCAAAGAAAGTTAGGGTTTTGGGAGATTGTTTTGTTTTTCATTTTCTAACATTTACAAGTGATTTCCCAAATAGTTTTTCTTTGTTGCTGGTTTCCAAAAACACCTTGTTTCCACACTTGAGCTATCACCTATCCTAAACTATTAGGATCTTTGTTTTGTGGAAAAAAGAGAAAAGAAAGGTTTTGAGGTTGGTGTTGTAAACCTCTAAGTTGTACACCCTTATTCTTGTTGTATCCATCTTCGGTAGAGGTGATCGGGTGATAGGTTTGTGAGCCTCTTAGGTAGAGGTGTTTGTTGTAGTTGGCTACAGGCCGTATCCCTCTTCGGTAGAGGTGGATTGTGGTTGTATAGCCTCGGTGGCTTTGTAAGATTGAGAGAGGAGTTTGGTACTCCTATAGTGGATTGGGAAATCCTACACGGTGGTGTAGGCGGGGATGTAGAGTTGGGTACTCGAACCTCGAAACAAATCTTTGTTTTAGCGTTTGATCCATTGTCTCTCTAACCCTTACTCTCTTACTTTGTGCAAGCATCATTCATTCATTGCATACATATCTTATACATTGCTTGTGTTGTGCATATTTCATATTGCCTTGCATTTATTCATATTGCTATTCATTCTTATATGCTTGGCTTGATTGTGTGTATTTTATATTGCTTGGATTGCTTGTGTGTGTGTGCCTAACTTATACTCATCCAACAAGAGCTTCACATAGCACCTCAACCCATTTCAAGGGGAATCAAGAGGAGTTAGTCCAGAGCCTCGCAAGGGGAATTCGGCTACACTTGTTGTATTGTATCAAGTTTGTGCAACATTTGCATTAGCTTCCGCATTTAGCGCACTTAGTTTGCATTTAGTTTATTAGATTAGCACTTACACCTATTCACCCCCCCTCTAGGTGTTTTTTCACACTTATCTTTTGCTTTGAGCAAAATAGAAAAACTAAGAAAATTCTGATACCACTTTCATAGGTGATGTGATTACACTGAGCATGTGCAACAAGCCGTTAAACTTCTAGGTTTTCCCTCGAGGAGGAGTTTTATCTCTTGAGAGTTTTCAGCGATTACACCCATAAAATCCATAAAGAAGAAATCAAATGTTAGTATTTTGAAAACGCATTTTGAAATAGAGAAAAGTGTTGAAATATTTTTGCGAAAATTTAAGTGATCTAAGATCATAGGTTAACCAAAAATTATTCTTCTTTAAAAAATATTCTTCTTTAAACTAAGTCTAAATGCAAAATCTTATTATAAATTAAATGTAAGAAGTTAAAATTGAATCGATTCTTTGTTCTTTCATAAAACTCATTGAAAAACATGCATATTGTGATCTGTGAAGATTTTTGAGATATTGACTCTAACTTTCATGCCATTTATTTGAATATATTGTTGGCCCAAAGGTCCATCACTCTAGTTTTGGTGATGATCAACTCATATAGTTATAGTACTAATGATCTTGTGTTTATTTAGTCTCAGATTTGTGATCAAGATCATAGTAGGTGTGTAGCTTCATCAAAGGATTTAAGTCAAGTTTTGGAGTTAGCACGGTTTGATTCAAGAGCTTGTGTATCAAGACCACATCAAGTACTCAAGAGGAGTCTAGCTCGTTGAATCAAGTTTGGACCAAGTCAAGAAGGAGGAGAAGACTTCAAGTGAAGACTTCAAGATCAAGACTTTAGTCTAGGTTTGTTGTTATAAGATTTTAATTTTAGTAAAAATGTAAAGGATAGAATAGTTGGTGGATTGCTCAAGTATATCATATACACATACACTCTTGATTTAGTTGTATTTTTATAAAAGAATTTTCTTTTTGAAAAATATCGTTTTGATTTTTTGAATTCAAAGTATACATGTCTTTAACCAAAACCATGTTTAGTGCTTATTGTCAAAAACATAGATATTTCACCATGTATGTGTAGTGGATCATATCTATACACCCTATGTTTTCAAAGTGTTTAAAATATCTTGTTTTTGTATTGGAGAAGTTTTGAAAAAACCAATTTTGGAAAAATACAGTTTTTGTTTTTAGCCAAAATTTTTAAGTTACAAAAATAGTTCAATTGTTTACAACATGTCTTGATTTTACTCAAACATGTTTGTATATCAAATTATAATACTGAAACTATTTTTTTCGTAAATTTATGGGATTTATTTGGCAATTAAAAATCTAGTTATCAAATCCTTTAAAAACCCTGCCAGGTTCTGGCGGTCGACCGACCGGTCGACCGGACATGCACAAGAACGTGCACAGGCCATGTCAGTTGGACGGTCGACCGAGCGGTCGGCCGACTGAAGGCAACCCACTCTCGGGTTGCCCCGGTCAACGGGCGGTTGACCGGCCAGAGAGCCGTTGCTCTCTGGTTCAGAGCCCGGTCGACCGGGCGGTCGACCGGAAGGCTCAACGGTTAGAATTTGACTGTTGGCCGGTCGACCGGAAGGCCATTATTGACCTAGCTGCCAACAAGCAGAATTCTTTTGGGGGTTATAAATACCCCATTTGAGGCCAATTTTGAGTAAGATTTGAGGAGAGTTTTAAACCTAATTTTTCCCATCTATTTCAGAGTTTTCTCCACTTGTTTGAGAGAAAATATTTCCAATCAAAAGGGAAGTTTATCAAGAGTGTTTTCAAAGTGATTTCTTGAGTTTTCCTCCACCATTTCAATCCTAGTTTTCTCACACAACACTTGAGCTATCCATTGCTATATCTACCTTTAGGGATCTTGTTGTGAGAGTGATTATTGGTGAACAAAGTCTTTAGATCACCAAGAGTTCTTTCTTGTACTTTGAGGAGGCGGACGTGTGTGTTCGCATTATTTCGGGTTCTAGTGGGAACTCGGGTTTGAGGTGCGGCCTCGACGAGCTTGTGGGCTTGCGGTATGTTCGGGACTAGAGAGTCCAAGCGTTCTAGTGGGAACTCCTTGTAGGTGTTGCGGCATCGAGTGATCCGGTGGGATCGATTTTAGTGGAAATCCTTCATAGTGTTGAAGGCGGAGACGTAGAGTAAGTGTGCTCGAACCTCGAAACAAATATCCCGTGTTTGCGATTGCTCTCTCTATCTCTTACTTGTTTATATCTTGCATGCTTATATTGCTTTCATCTCTATATGCTTGATATATATTGTGTGCTTAATTGTTATATACTTGGGGATTGTTTGCTAACACTTGTATTCAACCAAGAGAGCCAACGCAGCACCTCAACTCTTATTTAGAGGAATCTTGAGGAGTTAGTCCAGAGCTCTTCACGGGGAATCCGGCTACACTCTTGTGTTATATGTGGTGTTTAGTTCAAAAAGTTTTAGTTTGCATTAATTAGTTTTACTTCCGCGTTATTGATCATTAGATTAGCTCATCACCTATTCACCCCCTCTAGGTGATTTACAATTGGTATCAGAGCCAAGTGCTCTTGATTTGGGTCTAACAACCTAGAGTTAAAGATCCTCTTTTATAGCTAATCACAATATTTATTTACACACACTATGGATTTCATGTCACCTCCCACCTTTGACATTCTTAGCATCCAAACTTTGAAGGTTAAGATGTCCTTATTCCTCAAAGCCCAGGCATTCATGTTTATTTTATCACTACTAGAGATTCTTATTATTTAAATGGCAAAAATATTGAGGCCAATGCAAAAGCCCTACATGCTTTAAAGAGTACACTAAATGATGATTATTTATCTAGGGTTGCTAATCTTGATTCGGCTTTTATAGTTTGGAATGCCATACTCTCCCTTGGCGAAAAAGAACAATATTATACGGGGAGCGACTCGGATGTTGGAAGTGACGCTTCCAACGTGTGCTACATGGTCCAAGAGGATAACCCCCTTGAGGTAACTACCGAATCCGAGGTAGATGAGGATGTTGATATGCCTTATAATGAACTAGCATCATTTTGTCAACAACTCTTAGAAAAATATGACATGCTTAAAAAGAATCATAAGAAATTGAAAAATAAATATGATTCCATTTTGGTAGAAAAAGATTCATTTCAAAATAAAGTTGCATGCATTTCAAAAGAAAATGAAGTTTTGAAAATGAGAATATTTCCTTGCTTTCTAAATTAAATGATCTTTGTAAAGGAAATACTTTTTTGAAAAATAAAATTATTTTGGTGGAAAAACAAAAAGAAGTTTCTTTAAATGAAAACACTTCTTTAAAAAGAAAAATTGTTGAAAAAGAAAAGAAAATGTTTCTAAAAAGAAAAAAGAATAATGATTCCCAATCTCACCATGCTTTACATGCCACTATTAATCAAAATGAGATTAAATTTTTGAAAAATAAAATTAATTGTTTGAGCTCAACTTTGAGCAAATGTGCATTTAATCATAAGAGATTGGAAACCTTGTTTTCAAGGAAACAAGTTCCCCATGTTCATGCACAACACCCACATCATGCAATGCACACTTTGCACGCCATGATCACACTCATACATATATGCATCTTAGAGTGTACAAGTGTACACATTGTGGCCGCAAAGGCCATTTAGCAAAGTTTTGTTTTGATAAGATGCATCATAATTTTGCTAAGAAAAATGTTTGGGTTTCATTAGATGCTAACCCCCATGGACCCAAAAGAAAATTGGTAGGTGCGGGCTCTCACACGACGTAAGAGAGTTGGTGCATTGATGGTCGATGCACATGGACTTGATGAACACACATTTGATGCACCGCTATCAAGGAGTTTTGGTGGGACAACCACCATGTTTTGGAGAATTAGAGCATAGTTCTTTGGTTTGGTAACTATCTCTAAACTCTTATTTTATTTATTTACATACTTGTTCATATATGATATTTTTAGTATGTTCATGTTTTTTTTTTTTGTGTTTCATGTGGTAAACACTTGTTTAAATGTAGTCTTTATCAAAACTTGGATATATATACATGTACAAGTAGTGAGCAACAAATTGATTCATATATGTTTGCACTTCATTGTTCATTTGTACTCACTATATGCACATGTATAGGCTAGTTTTGATGATTCTCTCATTTACACTTGTTTTGCCAATTTTCATGTTTTTTGCTTCATGTATATGCAACTTTTATTCAAATCTAATAAATATACATGTATGTCTCTTAAGTCTCTTGCCTTCATGCAAATTATATCATAGAATCTTTTTATGTTTGGGATATGTATGCATATTGTTAGTTTTGGATAAAAACATACATATACCTAGAAGTTTAATTTTAAGATGAAAAATGAATTTTTATTATTTTCATCTTTAATTAAAAAATGAATTTTTCATTTTTTAAAAATGATATTTGTTTGAGCTTCATTGACTATTTTCATGAAAAATGCTAATTACATGATTCTTGTGCACTCACACTTTATTTGTTTATTCATGACTTTATTTCATGATTATTTTTTAGCCTTATAAATTTCAAGTGTCACTTCTTGTGTATTTAGTATGTTTCATGATACATATGATTTGGTTTCATATTTTTTGAAGGATTTTTAACTAGTTTTTCAAAAATTATTTTAACTAGTTATTTATTCTTCATTTGGTAGTGTTTACACTATAAAAATATTTTTTAAACTCTATTTTTGAAAACCCCTACCATCCCCTTTTTTAAGGAAGGATGGATGGGCGAGTATGCCTTGTAAGCTTTATTGAAAAATCTTTTATCTTGTGCATAAAAGGGTGATAGTTATGAGTTATATACTTGATTTACATTGTTATTTTCAATTGGTATCTCAATTGATATTTATTTTGTATATACTCATATTTTGTTTTCTCTATATACGTATACATCATTTCAAATAATATCAATGTCATTGGTTTCTCTTTTCATACATATATATGATTTGTTTGCGCTTGATTTTCAAGATATTTACATGTTTAAAGCACAAAGTATGTTTATACTAAGCTTAATTCAAATCTTAATTTTCAATTGATTTCTCAATTGGTATCTTTCATATAAGCTTATGCATTATTTTCAATTGGTATTTTTCTTACAATTGATATTTATTATTTTGATATCAAAATGTACAATATGTTTCAATTGGTATCTATTGATCTATTTATTTCAATTGATATCCATGAAAGTTTATATTGGTATCAAAAATAAAATACTTTCTTTCATTGGTATCAAGATTACAATCTGTATCAAAATTTCATTGTTATTTCAATTGGTAAAATGTGTCAATTAGAATTAAAATTCAAAATTTGTAATATTTATTTACAATTGGTATCTTAAAATTTGATTTACTAAGATATCTCAAAATTTGTTTTATTGAGAAAATTCAAAATTTTGTTTTAATAAGAATGTTTTGATTTATATTGCCTATATGCACGGGGAGCTTAACATCTCTTCTACATATAGATTCATGTTGAGTGTATCTTATATTGAGGAGCTTGACAACTCTTCTTTATGCGGTACACGTGTGTAGGGAGAGCTTCACATCTCCTCTTATGCATTGCATATTATGTGTTATGTGAATTAGAGCTTGTCATCCCTTCTTCATGTAATGCATATATGTAGGGAAGTTAACTTAGCGTCTTCCTCTTCATGAATGTATATCGTATATATCTTTTTATTGATTGATTTGAGTTCACCTCTTTGTTGATTTTTTTGTTTCTAACAAAGAGGGGGAGAATATTGTTTTGTGTTTACTTTAACCCCTTTGTTGATGATTGACAAAAAGGGGAGAAGTATTTTAGTATATATGCATGTTTTCCTTGCTTTATACATAAAGGAGGAGAAGAATTTTTTTTATGCATATTATTTTGTTTTGCAAAAAGGAGAAAAGAATTTGATGAGTTTTATACTTGTTGGCATGTTTATCTCCTTATGTTTGCATACATGTTTCATGTGCTTTATTGCCACATCTTATTGCTTATTTGTTATGCATGAGTTAAGAGGAAGCTTCTTTGAAGTTTTACTTTAATCCATGCATATAGAACTCCATGAGTTTTGTCATCATCAAAAAAGGGGAGATTGTTGGCCTAAAGGCCCATCACTCTAGTTTTGATGATGATCAACTCATGTAGTTATGGTACTAATGATCTTGTGTTTATTTAGTCTCAGATTTGTGATCAAGATCATAGTAGGTGTATAGCTTCATCAAAGGATTTAAGTAAAGTTTTGGAGCTAGCACGGTTTGATTCAAGAGCTTGTGCATTAAGACCACATCAAGTACTCAAGAGGAGTCTAGCTCGTTGGATCAAGTTTGGACCAAGTCAAGAAGGAGGAGACGACTTCAAGTGAAGACTTCAAGATCAAGACTTGAGTCTAGGTTTATTGTTATAAGATTTTAATTTTAATAAAAATGTAAAGGATAGAATAGTTGGTGGATTGCTCAAGTATATCATATACACACACACTCTTGATTTAGTTGTGTTTTCATAAAAGAATTTTCTTTTTGAAAAATACCGTTTTGGTTTTTGGAATTCAAAGTATACATGTCTTTAACCAAAACCACGTTTAGTGCTTATTGTCAAAAACATAGATATTTCACCATGTATGTGTAGTGGATCATATTCATACACCCTATATTTTCAAAGTGTTTAAAATATCTTGTTTTTGTATTTGGAGAAGTTTTAGAAAAACTAATTTTAGAAAAATACAGTTTTTGTTTTTAGCCAAAATTTTTAAGTTACAAAAATAGTTCAAATTGTTTGTAACATGTCTTGATTTTACTCAAACATGTTTGTATATCAAATTATAATACTGAAACTATGTTTTTGTGAATTTATGGGATTTATTTGGCAATTAAAAACCTACTTTTCAAATCCTTTAAAAACCCTGCCAGGCTCTGGTGGTCGACTGACCGGTCGACCGGACCAGGAGCCCGTCGACCGGACCGGTCGATCGGACGTGCACAAGAACGTGCACAGGCCATGTCAGTTGGCCGGTCGACCGACTGAAGGCAACCCACTCTCGGGTTGCCCCGGTCGACCGGGCGGTCGACCGGCCAGAGAGCCTTTGCTCTCTAGTTCAGAGCCTGGTCGACCGGGCGGTCGACTGGAAGGCTCAACGGCCAAAAATTTGACCGTTGGTCGGTCGACTGGCCGATCGAACGGAAGGCCATTATTGGCCTAGTCAGCTGCCAACGGGCAGAATTCTTTTGGGGTTATAAATACCCCATTTGAGGCCAGTCTTGAGTAAGATTTTAGGAGAGTTTTAAACTTAATTTTTCCCATCTATTTCAGAGTTTTCTCCACTTGTTTGAGAGCAAATATTTCCAATCAAAAGGGAAGTTTATCAAGAGTATTTTCAAAGTGATTTCTTGAGTTTTCCTCCACCATTTCAATGCCAGTTTTCTCACACACTTGAGCTATCCATTACTATATCTACATATAGGGATCTTGTTGTGAGAGTGATTATTGGTGATCAAAGTGTTTAGATCACCAAGAGTTCTTTCTTGTACTTTGAGGAGGCGGACGTGTGTGTTCGTATTATTTTGGGTTCTAGTGGGAACTCGGTGTTTGAGGTGCGGCCTCGGCGAGCTTGTGGGCTTGCGGTGTGTTCGGGACTAGAGAGTCCAAGAGTTCTAGTGGGACTCCTTGTAGGTGTTGCGGCATCGAGTGATCCGGTGGGATCAATTTTAGTGAAAATCCTTCATAGTGTTGAAGGCGGGGACGTAGAGCAAGTGTACTCGAACCTCGAAACAAATATCCCGTGTTTGCGATTGCTCTCTCTTTATCTCTTACTTGTTTATATCTTGCATGCTTATATTGCTTTCATCTCTATATGCTTGATATATATTATGTGCTTAATTGTTATATGCTTGGGGATTGTTTGCTAACACTTGTATTCAACCAAGAGAACCAACGCGGCACCTCAACTCTTATTTAGTGGAATCTTGAGGAGTTAGTCCAGAGCCCTTCACGGGGAATCTGGCTACACCCTTGTGTTATACGTGGTGTTTAGTTCAAGAAGTTTTAGTTTGCATTAATTAGTTTTAATTCCGCATTATTGACCATTAGATTAGCTCATCACCTATTCACCCCCCCTTCTAGGTGATTTACATATATATATATATATATATATATATATATATATATATATATATATATATATTTCTTCCTTTAGTTTTCTTAGGCTTTCTTATTTATTCGGGTAGTGGGCCTTTAGTCGGTGACTCCCAAACCTGATGATTTTAGGACATCAGATGAGAAAACATCCCTCAGGCTGAAGGACTCGAGTAAACAAGGCCACAAAACTAAAGGGGATTATTTTAACTTTGTCCACTGTTTTAGGCGTAAATAATCATGCTTCTTGAGGAACAATTACCAAACTTCAAAAAGTGGTTTTTATTATTAAGTTTATTATTATTATTATTTATGGCATTTTCAGTCTTTGTTGCAATCATAAAAAATTGTGTAAGTGTGAAGTACATATATCTAAGGCAAAAAATTTAAGATTAAATTATCTTTTCAATCTTACTTTCTTATCTTAAAATTTAAATAAGATCTATTATTTTGACTCGGTTTAAGAATTCATAATTTTAGGTTTTCTTAATTCCTAAGATCCTCTTAACTTTCTTAAAAATAAATCAAAACTATTGCTCTTATTTCAAAAAGTTTTGTAAAAAGAAAAGAAAAGAATTTCTATACAAAAGAAAAATCTAAAAAATTTCTAAAAAAAGTGTAAAAAAATAAAATTTAAAACTGACGATGTTAGTAAACCCTCCCCCACGCTTATCTCATGCATTGTCCTCAATGCATCGTGAATGTGTATATGCATGAAACAAATGAAAAGAAAAGAAAATTACCTCATTGTGGTGGTTCCGGTGGTGGTCTAATTGGTCCACGAAATACAGCCCAATCCAAATATTGTGGATCTCGAAGGAATCATAACTCTCTAATATGACCTATTAAAAGAATGATGAAATGTATAGTCTTACTTAAAAGATTATACCCATCCAATTTCAAATTTTTAAAAATAGTTACTGAGTCATTTTGTTCAACATCCGTGTCAACAATGAAGTGTGATTGTGGAAGATGGTTGATTTGGGCTCAAACAGAACAGGAACAAATACTGACTAGGGAATGTTACTTAGGTTAAGTCGAAATTCAAAAGTGAGGTCAAAATTGGTTCAAAAATAGAGTCCAAACAAAAAATTGATGTTCACACACTTTCCCCATCAATGATGTGTGATCATCAGATATTGGTGATTCAATTTCACGGTGTATTGGTACAAGATTTAATGTTGACTTTAGAATATGAAAAAAAATCTCGTAAAAATATCGAAGTCAATTATTGATCAAAAAGTGAAATGAAATTACCAACATGAAGTTTAGTATCACATTCATGTAAAATTTCAATTTCAGGAGGGATAACTTGCCAAAATATCAATGTGACTTTCAAAACTCGGAGTTTGGTCAAGTTCAAATGGGTGTGCTGAAATTGAATCTTGATTTTCAAATAACATGATTCTTGGGTCCAATCAATAGAGTTAGGGATATAAGGATTGATTAAAGGTTGACAAAAAATATTTTCCTCATTCTCATTGATCAATTCGCTCATTATTGAGTCTACCTACTGATAGGTCGGGTAACAGAATTTTGAATCTGAATCGTGTCTTTCATACTCTTTGCAATTAGTTCTTCTTGAAAAGGTGAGTATGAAAGTTGGTTTTGAAAATTGTGGTGAAGTCGTGAGTCCATCAAATATTGTGATTGTTACTCGGACTCACATGAGACTTTCATACTCATTTCCAGGATGAATTTTTTTGCAGTCAGATGTTCTGGAAAAGAAGCATGTGAAGCTTGGTACTGAGAAAATGGTCAGTCTAACATGTTTTGAGAATATCGCTCAGACTCACGCAAGAGTTCCATACTCAATTCCAGGATTGATGGTTGTTTATTTTGAATCGGTGAGACTAAAAAAGATGAGTATGACTCTTGATAATTTAGTTGAAATAATGAGTCCAACATGTTTGAAGAATTTGTTGTTAGGACTCAAGCATGACATCTATACTCTTTTGTGTCTCTGATTTTTCTTCAATTAGTAGTTTAGGAAAAAGAGTATGTGAAATAGAGTAAGGGAAGAAGATGGTGGACAGGGTGGTTGAAAATTTTACTCGGAGGAAGTGAATCCCCATTGACTCTGTAAAGAGTACAAATTATTTTGAGAATTTTGATCGTAGAATTGGGGATATAGATCATATTGAGTCAGACAACCCAATCCAGCATATATGATTGGTTCATGTTATACATAGCCGGGTCAGAGTTATCCGAGTCAAATGAGGTCAAGGTGAAAATTGGATTCATTTGGTTGAAAAAATTTTGATTATATTCCATTTTATCACAATAATCAAAAAAAACAAACAAACAAACAAACAAAGAAAAATAAAAAAATAAGCCTACACTAGGGTTGACCTAGACCTGGACGACTCCTAACTGGTTAGACTGTCCATAGGGGGGTATATTATTGGAATCTGACCACATGTTAATCGGCCAAGTAGGGATAAGACCAGTGGAAGGTATCCGTGCCGGAGCAACGGGCCTAATTATGCCAAACCACTGTTCTTCGAGGTTTCGCCTCTCAATCCCCAACCTTAGACACTGATTTGACAAAAGTTAAATTCTAACAACTTTCATCTTAGGTCAATCTCTTAAATGAGTCTGAGGTGTTCCTAGGGGCCAATGTCTAGCAAGTTTTATTTAGGTTTAGGTTGTGTGAGTGGGGAGGTGATTTTTAGGCTAAGGGAGGGTAATGATTTTTCCACCGTATGTTGTATCAGGATACACCCTTAAGTTTCAATTCGTGCAAATGTGCAATATAGACAAAAATGAACACAAAAAATCGAGTAAATCACTCAAGTGTTTGTCCAAAGAAATATGCAATGCAATATTAACACCTCCATCAAGCTCACAACAGCATAAGAACAAAATACAATATATTGGAATGAAAATTGACACGTGTCTAGATACAAATGTCTAAACCATTTTAAAACATCTAAGTATCATTTTTTAGTTCTTTAAATTATTGCAATATATAGGTAATATAAATAGAAACTAGTAGCAGAATATAGCAATATATAAGAATTTACCCAACTACACAAAAGTAAGTGTGGATTTCTGCGATGCTAAATTTCTTAAAAAATTCTGCACACCAAAAAAAAAAAGAAAAAAAGTTAACAAAAGTTTGATTGGGAAAAATCGTGCACGAAAAGTGTATATTTTTAAAATCACGAGTTAAAAGTACTTGCTTTCGCTTCCTCGATACTTCCTTTATAGCATAGAGGCTAAACGGGTCGAATCTACAGGGATGAAAAGCGATAGAAACTTTACCGGTCTATTTATATGTGTGTTAACGGTCTTCTATGTTTTAAAGAATAAAAAGAAAAGAAAACAGATAATGAAAAGAGAAGTGTACGGTGGAAACAATGATAGAAATATTGAAAAGAAGATATTTGTGATTTTTGAAATTATTTCTAAAACAAAGTAAAAAAGAAAAAAAAACTCATGGCTACTAACTACTAATGGCTCCACTAACTATGCTAACTTCTTAGTGATAGTTGCCTCACATGTATCCTTGGCCATCACTAGTTCTTGGTTCAAAAGCGTTTCAAAGCATGACCTATAAAATAACTCATCACATCCAAACTCAACAAACAAGTGCAAGCTAAACTTAAACCATCAAAACTAAATAAGAGCAAGTATGGAATAAAGTAATGTTATCTTGTTAGAGAGTTAGAATGTTACAGTGTTAGAATCCATCATCATGAGCCATCAATAGTTCTTGTAAGAGTAAGACAAGTAGAGGCTACTAGATTCATGAGGATTATTAAGTAAGGAGTCAGTACGTTAGTTGATTGTAAAATCAAAGAGTTAAGAATTTTACTGTGTAGCTTCGGGCTAACGGGTCGTGTCCACGAAGAGGAATGCGATGAAAGCTTTTCGGTGTTTTATTTAGTAACAAAGAATTGTGCTCGTTTTTTAATTGAAAAGAGAAAGGAAAGAAGGGAGATGATTAAAAGAGAAATTGTAACTTTGGAGAAGGCTTTGGAAAAAAGGTGATTTAAAAAGCTTTGAAAAGTGATTGGTTGTTTTTAATAAAGAAGAAAATCTAAACTCACTATCTCACTACTCAACCTTTTATTCTTCTATTGAAATCCTTAGTGCCTCAACTTGATCATAGGCAAAACTTAAAGTCGACTTTAGAAAGTTTGAAGTAAAGCATATAAGATGGTTGGAAAAGTTCACTCTTTTCTTTAAGAAACCGTTTTGAATCGAATGTTAAATCATCAAGAAGTTAAAGTATGAGATAAAAACAAGTTCAAGAGACGTTCTTAAAAGAAGTATGAGTTTAAAAATCCAAACCCATCCTCATGTGCCTTCAAGAACACTTTCAAGAAGAAAGGCTTTAAGTTAGGCATGCAAATGATTTATTGGGTCTTTTTCATTAAAATCAGAAAAGAAGAAGAATTGGAGAGAGGTACAATAGTGAGCCCAGAAAACCGATTTAACTAATCATGGAAGACAAAGAAAAATGCAAGTAAATAACGCAAGACATAACGAAAAATGAGTGGAAGAAAATGTAGCTCGATTCTTGTATTGATGTCACTTCAATCTTCAAGTTATAAGTACTCAATTCCTCTCTCTCACAGGTATTTGTACTGAACTATAAATTGTAAAATAAAAATACAACTTTTGTACTATCTAACAAAGAGCCTAAACCTTATAGTATAAACAAAAATTCTAATCCTAGTCTTCGCTAAATTTTCAGTACAAAACCCCAGCTTTTATAGGCAAAACCTCAGAGGGAAGGGACTGAGGAGATAAGGGGAGCAACGCTCCCCTTATCTCCACCAACAAGCCGCGGATTCCCGGCTTGGGCCGCGGAAGGCCAATTGGCCACATCCACGTGGAGGATCAGTTGGCTTGACTTTGGGCTTTCTTTTGTCTTGTTGGATTTACTATTACAGCTCCCTGATTTGACGAAACGATCTTTGATTTGTTGGCTTCAACCGTTTGATTTGAGAGGATTCATTTTAACCAGTTTTCAACCTCTCTGATATGCCAAGATTTGCCCTGATTCCCTGATTTCAAATTTATTCTGAATTAAATGGGCTTTTGGGCTCGTTTCTCTGGCCTATCCTTTAGCAATGGGCCTGCATTTAATAAAGAACAATAGGACTTATTAATATGATTTATTTAGATAACAAGCATGGAAATGTAACAATATGTATGCAATATATGTGACCGATCACACCCCCACACTTATCTTTTGCTCGCCCTCGATCAAAATATCAAAACTAATCTTAATCAATTATTAGACCACTTTCGTAGGTCACTCGATTGCACTGAGCATGTGAAACAAGCCGTTAAACCTCTAGGTTATCCCTAGAGAACGAGTTTTGTCTCTCATGAGGGTTTTCAGTGGGTTGCACCCACAAAATCCATCAAGAAAGAAAAAAAGTTAGTGTTTTTGAAAAGCATTTTGAAAAGAGAAAATATTTGAAGTATATTTGTGAGAGTTTAAGTAATCTATAAGTTATAGGAATATCAAATTTTTCATTCCTAAACTTAGTCTCCATTTAAAAACATGTAATTAATCAAAGTAAGGAGACAAATTGTCTTTCTCATCTAGTCTATTACTTTACCCTGAGTCATATGCACCATCGTGACTGTGAAGTTTGACTAAGGGCTCTTTAACATTAACTCCTATGCCTTATTTATATTTATTTTTGGTGAAATTTATTCCTCAATTTCATTAGGCTTTCTAATCTGTCCATGTAACCAGCCTTTAGTCGGTGACACCCAAACCGGACAGTTTTAGGGCACCAGGTGAGAAAACACCCCTAAGGACTTAAACATTCGAGCAGACAAGGCCACAAAACTAAGGTTTTTATTTATAAAATGTACCCCTTTTAGGCGTGAATACTTTTGCTTAATGAGGCATAGATACCCAGCTTAATCAGAGGATATATATATATATTCATACTTATCTAATTATCTTTTGCATAAATACCAAGGCTTGCTTAGGCCAAAGCACCTAGCTAATCAATAATTAGATTTGTTTATTTATTTATTTTTTTCATATAGTTTTTTTTCTTTTTTTTTTATAAGGCATAAGAGTCTTTGTTTTTGAACCCTAAGTGTGTAAGTGTATAAAGTGTGCATATTTCATCAAGGTAAAGATCAAGACTAAGTTCACAATTTTTCTTCTGAACCCTAAAAAAACAAGTCATCTTATTGTTACCAAGTATAAGAAATCCTAATTGATTTTCCTATTCCTTAAAATTGACTTAATTTCTTACAAAAAATATATCAAAATATTGTTCTTACCTTTTAAAAAGTTTTTTTTTATATATATACAATTTTTTTGAGTTATATTAGTCATGTTAGAACCCTTCCCCATACTTATCTCATGCATTGTCCCCAATGTATGAAAGAAATGTATACATGCATGAAATGAAATATAAAAGAGGTGCATATATTATACAGAAATATGTACAACATCAAGTTTCTCTCACACCTAGATCTTTTTCAGTCTTATCCCTCTAGCTCTCTTCCCGTCATTCCAATGGGTCCTCTTTATAGGGCATAGTGGGAGTCCAATTTTTCTGTCATTTTAACTCTCTTCCTCCCCAGTCTCAACTTCTTAAGTTTTCCTTCCTCATATTTCTACATTCATTATCCAAAAATTGATCACCACCACACTTCTCAGTTGGAACTTCCTCACTATGAATGCCTAAGAATTCTAACTCAGTTCTATATATCTCCTCAAAGCGTAGGTCAACACTTTCCCCTAGAGATGTGTAATTAACCAAAAGATCCCTAGTTGGTTTATCCAAACACATGAGTTCTTTTTTGAAGAGGTTTTCAAAGAGTATGTCAATCGGAGGTTCTTGAATTATATTCTCATGAGATACATTATTAGTTGGCTCATCGAAAGTGAAGATATTCAAATCAAATTTTCCCTTTTTAAAGGGTACTCTAACATTAGGATCTCCGACATATGCCTTCTCATCAAGATAATCGCATTCATTAAATAATTCATTAAGAAACAGCGACTCATCTTCTATATTTCACTCTCTTCATCACAATTATTTTCAACAAAGTTTACCTCAAATGTTTGATCTCTTATCTTACGACGATATTTTTCTAGGTTGAAGACATTGACTTCTCTAGTCATGTCCCCAAAAGTTAACCTCATGGACCCATTCCTACAATTGATAATGGCATTGGCAGTAGTAAGGAATGGTCGCCCTAGGATAACAGGAGTTTGAGCCCTATGATTGGAGTTAGACACAGGTTGTGTCTCTAGAACTATGAAATTAACAGGGTAAATAAACTCCCCAACCCGGATAAGGACATTATTAATCTCCCCTTTTGGAACTTTCACTAAATTGTCAGCCAGTTAGATAATGACTCGAGTTGGACTAAGATCGTCCAACCCAAAGTTGTTGATAAACTGAGAATGGAAGCAAGTTGATACTTGCCCCAAGTCAAGAAGTGCACGACTAATCTCGGCTTGTCCTATTGTGCAGGCAATGGTTGGACTACCTGGATCCTTGTACTTAACAGGGATCGGACCGGATAGTAGCTCACTAATGTTAGTGGCTAAGAAGACCTTTTTAGATACATTAGTTTTTCTCTTCTTGGTGCACATGTCCTTAAGAAACTTAGCATAGGATGGGACTTGTTGGATGGCATCAAGAAGTGGCACATTTATCTTCACTTGATTAAAGATCTCAATTATCTTATCCATGTATGGAATTTGCTTGTTGTTTTTCAGCCTATTAGGAAATGGTGCTATAGGCTGGTGCACATGACTGGTTGACTTATCTTTTTCAGATTCATCAAGTTTAGGAGGAATGGGATTAGATGAGGTGGATGCTAAAGTGTGATTGTGCTGACTAGGATTAGGTGGTGTTGACACTTGGTTATCAACTTTCTTTCCCGACCTCAATGTATGACAGCATTACATTGATTCAGTGATGGATCCTCAACCAAATGAGCTTGTTGTGAATTCCTTGGATTCATAACTGGTTGACTGGGCAAGATACCCTTTTGCCTCTCATGTTGTGGGTTGGCTAACTGGCTCATTTGACCCTCTAGTCTCTGTATTATTTGCATGAGGGAATCTTAGTTCTTCATGTACCTTTCCATGTTTCTCTCAAAATCAGTCATTCTTCTATCGAGTTGAGGATTCTGGAAGGAAGATGGTGGAGTTTGGTTAGAAAAATTTTGTTGATAGTTTGAAAAATTGTTGGGAGAATTGTGATGGTGATTGGAAAAGTTGGGTTGATGATTGGAAGAATTATTGGAATGATGGAAGTGGCTTGCATAGTTTGACCGTGGGTGGTCATTATTTTGTTGTCTCCATGAGAAATTTGGGTGATTTCTCCAGCCAGGATTGTACGTTGGAGCGTAAGGATCATTGTTCGGCCTTGAAAAGGCCGCATTCATTGGTTCAGAAAAGTGTTAGTGAGTTTGAAATACAGGACACTCCTCAAACACATGATTCATGGCCAGACAGTAAGTATAACCCGGAGTTAAAAATTGGTTTGGGCTGACTTGATTGACTGGACTTGGTTCCTTTGTTTCTAATGCTTCTAGTCTTCTCACTATGTTAGCTAACTTAGCCTCGTTAGCTATGAATGATTCAATCGAATGGAGACTTCCTTTTGAAGAGATAAAGTTCGGATTTCTAGAGCTTTCACTAATAGGTTCCTATTGGATGGTCTTTTCAGCTAGATTCTCATATAAATCCCATCCTTCATGCTCATCCTTCTGCAAGAATCCCCCTTGGCACATGCTTTCTAAGAGGGTCTTGGTTGAGTAGTCTAAACCATCATAAAGAATTTGGCATTATCGCCATTTCTCTATTCCATGATGAGGACATTGGACAAGGAGGTCTTTGAAGCGTTCAAAGTACCTCCAAAACGGTTCACTAGGTTCTTACTTGAACTGCATGATGGTTTTCCTAACGAGAGCGGTCTTGTGGATTGGATAGAATTTCTTCAAGAAGACCTTGATAAAACCATCCCAAGATGTGATAGAGCCAGCCGCAAAGCTGTAGAACCATTTCTTGGCTAAGTCCTTAAGAGCAAATGGGACAAATCTCAACCTAATAGCATCATCTGAAAGGTGCAGAATTTTCATCATTAAGCATACTTCCTCAAATTCTCTTATGAAGAAATAAGCATCTTCAGACTTTAAGCCATGAAACTTAGGGAGTGTATTGATGAACTGCGGCTTAAGCTCAAAGTTGTGTTCACCAACCGATGGAAGTTGGATGCAGGATGGAAGTGATGTTCTAATGGGATAGAACCTATCCTGCAAAGATGTCGGTCGATCCATAACTGAATCTAGTCTTGTTTCAAACTTGGGTGGTGATGTGTTTCTAGTTAACCTAGATGAATTAGGGTCTCTTGACCACACTTGCATACACAAACACAATATCAAACAAGTTCACCAATAGTCAAGAAGAGAAAACAACCAAGCCTAGTCTAAGGTAACCTTGATCTAGACAAGTCCTAACTGGTTGATTGTCCACTTGAAGTATAATGCAGACTGACCACAAACTAATCAGCCAGGTCAGAATAAGATTGGTGGGAGGTTATCTGTCAAAGACATTCCTTAATTAAGTAACCACCAACCTTCCGGCTTTTGGCCCTTAATTCCCTTCCTAGACACTGATTTGACAGGAGTCAAATTCCAACACCTTCCCCTTTAGGATAATCTCCTAATGAGTTCGAGATGTCCCTAAGCCCAACGTCTATCAGATTTTACTTAGGCTTAGGTTGTGCGTGCTTGGAGATGGTTTGTAGGCTAAGGAAGGGTAATGACTTCCCCACCTTATCTTGACCTTGGTTTTGCCCTTAGAATTGATTTGTGCAAAGTGTGAAAGATATAGAAAAGTAGCATTCAAAAGCAAATATCACCCAAGAATGTTTCCTAAACTATATGCTATGCATACATACCTTGCCTCCAGCTATCTTCAACAGTAATTGTAAAATAAACGTAATTAGATAAATGCCTAAAATGCAAGTCTAAACGTTTTTTAAGTAATTAACAATCACTGAAATTAGTGTTGGATTAAAATAGGGATGGTGGATAGCAGATATAGCAAGAATATAACATACAAAAACTTAACTTTTTGCGAGCAATATGTCCTGCAAAAAAGAGTTTTAGTAATCCAACGAAATTTTCAACTTTTCCAACACAATTTCTTAAAAGTTTGTTTCCTACTTTCGAGAGTAGGGGCACAGAATTTGCAAGTCTTCTCTTGCAAAACTTGAATGCTAGATCAGAATCGTGAAGTCCCTGAAATAACACACCAAACTTGCTAAAAAAATAAATACGCCGTTCCCTCCCCGGCAACGGCGCCAAAATTTTGATTGTAAAATCAAAGAGTTAAGAATTTTACCGTGTAGCTTCGGGCTAACGGTTTGTGTCCACGAGGAGGAATGCGATGAAAGCTTTTCGGTGTTTTATTTAATAACAAAAAATTGTGCTCATTTTTTAATTGAAAAGAGAATGGAAAGAAGGGAGATGATTAAAAGAGAAATTGCAACTTTGGAGAAGGCTTTGGAAAAAAAAGTGATTTAAAAAGTTTTGAAAAGTGATTGGTTGTTTTTAATAAAGAAAAAAATCTGGGCTCACTATCTCACTACTCAACTTTTTATTCTTCTATTGAAATCGTTAGTGCCTCAACTTGATCATAGGCAAAACTTAAAGTCGACTTTAGAAAGTTTGAAGTAAAGCATATAAGATGGTTGAAAAAATTCACTCTTTTCTTTAAGAAACCATTTTGAATCGAATGTTAAATCATCAAGAAGTTCAAGTATGAGATAAAAATAAGTTCAAGAGACGTTCTTAAAAGAAGTATGAGTTTAAAAATCTAAACCCATCCTCATGTGTCTTCAAGAACACTTTCAAAAAGAAAGGCTTTAAGTTAGGCATGCAAATGATTCATTGGGTCTTTTTCATTAAAATCAGAAAAGAAGAAGAATTGGAGAGAGGTACAATAGTGAGCCCAAAAAACCGATTTAGCTACTCATGGAAGACAAAGAAAAATGCAAGTAAATAACGCAAGACATATCGTAAAATGAGTGGAAGAAAATGTAGCTCGATTCTTGTATTGATGTCACTTCAATTTTCAAGTTACAAGCACTCAATTCCTCTCTCACAGATATTTGTACTAAACTACAAATTATAAAATAAAAATACAACTTTTGTACTATCTAACAAAGAGCCTAAACCTTAAAGTATAAAAAAAAAATTCTAATCCTAGTCTTCGCTCAATTTTCAGTACAAAACCCTAACTTTTATAGGCAAAACCTCAGAGGGAAGGGAGTGAGGAGATAAGGGGAGCAAACACTCCCCTTATCTCCACTAACAAGCCGCGGATCCGCGGATCCACGGCCTGGATGTGGCCAATTGGCTACATCCAGATAGAGGATCAGTTGGCGTGGCTTTGGACTTCCTTTTGTCTTGTTGGATTTACTGTTGCAGCTCCTCGATTTGACGAAACGATCTTTGATTTGTTGGCTTCAATCACTTAATTTGGGAGGATTCATTTCAACCGGTTTTCAACCTCTCTGATATGCCAAGATTTGCCCTGATTCCCTAATTTCAAATTTATTCTGAATTAAATGGACTTTTGGGCTCGTTTCTCTGTCCTATCCTTTAGCAATGGGCCTGCATTTTATAAAGAACAATAGGACTTATTAATATGATTTATTTAGATAACAAGCATGAAAATGTGACAATATGTATGCAATACATGTGACCGATCATTAGTGGTTAGTAATTAGTTGCCACGAGAGAAAATTAGCTAAGCATGTAAAAGGAGTTAGAGAGAAGAAAATAAGAAGAGATGAGGAGAGAACTTTTTATAGATTGTTACTTTCTATTGCAAGAACTCTTTCTTTTATCCTATCTACTATTTTCTCCCCTGTTACAAGAGCTACAAGAAATAAAAATACAAAAGAAGAAGAATAAGAACAACTAACCTAAACTAAAGAGAAGAAACTACTCGAAAAACTACATATAATGGAGAAGAAACAATCCTCAAAACTCCTTCTCTCCTGAGCTCTGAAAATCTCAGGGTATTTATAGGCAAAAGGGGACACCAGGAAGAGTGTACGGAGCTGTGCGTCAAATCTCAACGCGCAGCTCCATGGTACGGCCGCGAAAACGCGACCAGGGCCGCGTTTTCGCGACCAGACTGGCGCCCCGCGCGTGGCGCCTTCGGGAACGCGCTGTCAGTTTGTCCCCCTATCAAGCCGCATTTTCGCGGCCGTACTAATGTTGTGCATGCGGCACCTTCTGGCACGCACTGTCGGTTTGTCCCCCTATCGGTTGTAACCCCTGATTTCTGGATATGGGCACCTGGTTTTGACAGAACCACCTTCCAAAGTCAATGGCTATATATGTAGGCTTTAAATCACCAAATAAATGAGATTTTTAGGCTTCTTCTTCATTTCATGGCATGGACCTAGAAACATATAAGCGAGGTGTTATTAACTGCACTAAATATTGAATAAATGTGAAGATGTAGTATGAAAAATGCATATTTAGAGACTAATCAATTACATAGGCAAGCATAATGGTGCAACCTATTCGCTGAGTTGAAATTGACGATTCGATGTGTTCGGTTCAGATTTGAGAAATCTTTACCGAGGTAGAAAATTGTAGAGAAGAAGATAAAAACTAGAGTTTTTCTTTTTAACACTCAGTTGAAGCTAGCCTGGAAAGAGAAGCAGTGTAGAACCCAATTAATGTCATAGTTGACCCAAAGGCCCATCACTCTAGTTTTGATGATGATTAACTCATATAGTTATAATTTACTAATGATCTTATGCTTATTTAGTTTCTATTATCTATCAAGATCTTAGTAGGTGTGTAGCTTCAACAAAGGTGTTTTGGAGCTTACACGTGTTGATTCAAGAGCTTGCGCATCAAGATCACATCTAGCACTCGGTTAGAGTTTAACTCGTTGGATCATATTTGGATCGAGTCAACTTGGAGATAGAGTTCTACAAGAAGGCTTCGGTTTATATTGCTTAGATCTTGTGTAAGATAGATAGTGTTGATATGCTCAAGTTCACACGCACACTAGTTTCTACATGTTAAGTTTTCATTTAACCGGTTTTGGATTTCATATCAAAAATATAGATATAATATCTTTCATGTGTATTGGATCTTATCCATACACTATATGCTTCAAAAAGTGATTCAATATCTTGTTTTTGTATATATACATGTTTTGGAAAAAGTTATTTCTCATTTCAAAAATACGATTTTGGAAAATACGATTTTTGATTTTAAGCTTAACTTCTAAATCACAAAAATGGTTCAAAATGTTTGTAATATGTGTTGAACTTTGATCACACATATTTTTACTTCAAAGTATTTTAAAGAACTTATTTTTATGGATTTAATATGAATTTATGGGATTTTAATTGAATCAAAAAGATTAAGATTTTTGTTCCATAATACTAGACTGTTTTTTGCTGGCGGTCGACCGGGCGGTCGATCGGACCAGTGGTCGGTCGTTCGATGTGCACAAGAGGGTGCATGTTTCCAGCCTTTTAGGCTGGTCAACCGCACGGTCGACCGATTGAAGTTCTCTTGCTCTCGGGTAAGGGCGGTCGACCGAAGGCTTAGACCGGTCGACCATTGCTCTCAGGTAAGGGCGGTCAATCGGGCGGTCGACCGAAGGCTTGGACCGATTGACTGGGCGGTCGACCGGTGGTAGGCAACGGTCATATTTCGACCGTTGGCCGGTCGACCGGAAGGTCAAAATTAACCATATTTGCTGCCAACGGATATATTTTTTAAAAGCCTATAAATAGGGTTTTCTCTTAGCTGTTTTGTACAACAATTTTAAGAGCTTCTCTTCCAATCTTTCTAAGTATTTTTGCAGCAAATTAAAAAGAATTTTTTGGCTAAAAGTTTTTATTTGTGTTTTCAAGGGTTGAAAATTCAAAGAAAATAGTCTTTTAGGAATTGGGTTTTTGGTTTATATTCTTAATATATATCTAATATTTTCCCAAGAGTTTTTCTTTGAGATTTCATCTTCCAAATTTCTTGGTTTTTCTCACAACTTGAGCTATTACATCTATCCTATCATTAAGATCCTTTTGTTGGTGAGAAAGAGTAGTTTGTGGTCTTTTGATCACCAAGTGATTATTATACTTGTGACTACACTACCTCTGAACTAGAGGAGTGTGATTGAGGAGTTGGGTACTCCCTGGTGATTGTAATCCTTTGTGGATATTCTAGTGGATCGAAAATCCTTTTGGGTGAAGGCGGGGATGTAAAGCTGGATGCTCAAACCTCGAAACAAATTTTTGTGTTTGTGATTGGTTTATTTGTGTTTCTTACTATTTATTCATTCATTCTTATATTGTCGATCTATACTCTCACAACAAGATTGCATTGCGCACCTCAAACTCTTAGTTAGAGGAATCACGAGGAAGGAGTTCAGAGCCCTTCACGAGGTACCCGGTTTCTAATCTTGCTTTGAGTGATCGTTGCATCATCTCATTTTTAAATTGTGCATTGATTAGCATTTCACCTATTCACCCCCCCTTCTAGGTGATTTCAATAATAAGACCTAAAAAAATATCTCAGATAAATTTGTTGTCTTCGTAAGAATTATAGGTAACTCAAAAATCTTTACAGTGGTTTTTGAATCATTGAATTCCGCTGAGAAATGATAGAGAGAGAGAGAGATGATGGTTTGAAATGGACCTATTTTTCACTTCAGGAACAACGAATCTGACCCGAATTCCGATTCTATTTCGAGTTGAATTCTGATTACATTTTTAATCCAAATTTTATGCTTTGGTCTTCTTTCACTGGTTATAAATATGAAATCTTTGGTGATCAATTGTAACAAGTTGTAACCTGAATGAAAAAGAGTTTTAGAGTAAGTGTCTGTTTGGTTGTCGTAATTGACAGTAATTCATAAGTTGCAATTGGTAAATATTTTTACAGTTGTATATGAGTGACATGTATGTAAGTTTTACGGTGTTTGGTTGGTAATATAAAGTTGTGAGTGGGAAAGTGTATTGTGTTTTACAGTGTTTGGTTATCGTAATGTGTAAGTCGTAAGTGAAAAAGTTGACCACAAAATTAATTATTTGATAATTTAAATTTTTTAATATTACAAATAAATACTAAAATTCTAGATACTAAAAAAATTAATATTAACATAAAATTAACTGTAAGTGGGCTATAAGTGAGTAGTAATTAGATTGCAAGTGGGTGATAGTTGAGTTGCATAAGTCTTTTAAGAATTACGGTCCAACAAACGCTGCAGTTGTAATTGGGTTGTAAGTCTTTTACGAATTACAGTCTTTTACTGCTTTTACGTCCAAACAAACAGTGTCCGAGTTTGTTTGAGAGAATTTTATGGTAAATTGCATAGTTTCTCTATTTGGATCACTTTTGATCAGTTGGCTTTTCGGATCAATTTGTAACCATTTGTAACTTTGTTGATTGAATAAGACCTTCTCCTTTATACTCCGAGAACGTAGCCAAGTTTTTGAACCTCGTTAATCTCATTTTCTCTCTTTACTTTATATTCATGTTATAATTATTTAGTGATTGACTCGGCATTGAAACTCTAAACTTGATGACGGGGGTACATTGGATTCCTCTAGAAGGCCCAACATCAAAAAAAAATATTAAACGTGCCGGTATTTTCTCCATCATCAAACATCAACAAATGACCCATCATTTTACCCCAGCACACGGATGGTGAGGACAGTGGGGTCCACTCCTCATCCTTCACTGGGTCCCATCCCCAACTTCACCATCATGTATTTGCTCATAATCCCCAATACAAGTGCACAATAGAGATGATTCTCGTCTCACAACCACCTCTGAACATGCCACACTCCATCATGGTATGTGTGTGTGTGTGTGTCGGGGCAAATGCCTTCCCAATTCGGGCAACAATTTTGGACCCTTGTGAGCAACCTCCATCCATAAATTTCATCCATATTTGATCCTTTATTTATTCTTTCGTAACTTTGTTTCCTTCTCTACTTTGATTATTGTTAAACCTTTTTGTTGAGGGGTCATATCAATTAAGCATCACCTCTTTCATCGTTTAGTACTCCATTTGCCTAATGAGTCTTCATAAAGTGGATAATGACATCCCACTAACCTCAAATCACACTTAACTTTTACCTATTCCACTGTATCTAAGGGCTTGTTTGCTTCAGAGAAAATTGACTGGAAAGTGCCTGATTTCTCTAAATTTGTGGTCCTGAGTACTTTTTTTGGCTTGTGTGTTTGGTTCGCAAAAATGAAAGGAGCTGAAAAGTAAGTTTTGAACCTATCAATTTTACAAGAAAAAACTCTCTCTCTCTCTATATTTATAGGCCCCACACAATTTCTGAGTGTCACTAAAATACTTTTTGGCTACTTGAGGTCCACAAAATGCTGTTACTGTCAGTTAGGCTGTTTCCTCTAGGATATCTGATTTTGAATACAAAACCTATTTTTCTTGTCAAACAGGCCCTAAGATTCCACTAGAATAAACGCGAGTCTTGGATTCTGATACCATCCACAAGGCTGATATTTAAGACTGTAAAAGAAAAAAAAAAATAAGAGAAATTATTTAGTGTTTTCTAACTTCACTGCATCAAAGCCAAAGAGAATAAGAAATAGCTCGTACAACATTCCGGCAATTTTCCAGTTGTTTTCTTTCTTTTACTCGGACCATCCTTGAGAAAAGAGCAAATAATATCTAGGTAACTTGATAGATAAGTTAATCTAGTGGATTGCGATTAGGCTATGCTTGACTTATTCTCTTTTGTGTGTGTGTGTGTGTGTGGGGGGGGGGGGGGGGGGGGGGGGGGGGGGGGGTGGGGGGGGTTTAATATATTCTTGGCCAATTCCTTTGCGAGAGAATGGTATTGTATTCATACAAGTTTCTTGCTTGACTGAAGAGGATTACTTGTGTTTGGAGAGATGATAGATTAAGGCCAGCAGTTAGTTTTATAGTGGCTTTATAGTCATAGGTCGTTTTATCTTCTCCCTGTTTGGATGTGATGGAAAGATAATTTAGCATTTGATGATACAATGCCGAGATAGACTTATGTCGTGCTGGAAGGATTCGAGACAAAATTCCCACTCAAATATAACCCTACAATATCTGAATACAAGATCTATTTCGTTGAAGTTGATTTATTTTATTTCAAGTAATTAAAAATCAAAAAGTCATGTATTTTAATTACTTTTTTCTCATCCATCAAGCAGGCGCAAGATGAACGGTCGAAAATAGCACATTACTTAGATCTATGTCTTTAGACATACAAATTCTAGATCTGATTATTTCGTCATGGTCTAAACACTTAAAAACGCTCACACATTAATTTTTACTAGATTTCAAATATTCTACACCGTTAAACTAATCAACTCACTATTTCAGCCGTCTATTTTGCGCTTACTTGATGGATAAGCAAAAAATATTTAAAATATTTAATTTTTGAATTTTAATTACTTGAAATAATATAGATCAATTTCAACAGAGTGGATCTTACATTCGGATGTCGAAAGTTGTACTTCAGTGAAAAAATTCGGCCACAAATCCTTTCGGAATGACACAAATCTCTCTCTTACAATGCCATCTAATTTCATGATGAAGAAACAAGTAATTAAAGACGCTAACCTTAAGTCAATCCAAATGTGTTCAATTTTCCTTGTAATAAAAGAATCTTTACATGAGATCAACAACATAATGATTGCTTATAACAGTAATGGAGAATGATATGGCACATAAAAGCCTGCCACTTTGTGGATAGGGTTGTTAACCGGGTCAGATGGATTCTGAACCCAAACCCGGTTACCAAAAAAAGGGAAATTTTGATGGTCTTTGGATTGAGGCATACTTGCAATGTTGCATTTTGATTTTCTTGAAACCGAGATGCCCGAGCACAAATCTAAATCAAAACCCTAACCCTAACTCAGCCTATACATACACATATACAAAATACATAGATGGGTACATGTGTATGGTACACTTGCTAATTACAGGAATATGTTTCATATACTCAACTAATACATATTAAAATAATAAATATTGTTTCTCCACAAAAAAAAAAAACAAGTATTGTCACTAAAATATATCAATGCACTGGACATTGTCGTTAAACGATGTAACTTTCTAATATAAAAGTTCTTTTACATCGAAATTCAAAGTATAATATGTTACATTAAGTAAGTAAGTCGAGAAAAATTAAGAAGAAACAGACACCCTATCTATCTATGATAATTTGAGCAACTGATTTGTAACTTTTGTTTTCCTCTTTTTGCACAAGCGTGTGCATCGAAGCTCTATAGCTCAGAAGGATCCTTTCATTTTCAATTGTATTTTGAAGATTGTTTTCATTTACACCTTATTAATGAAACACGAGGGACTTTTTCTGCGTCCACCGTTTACTCTAAAACAAAAAAAAAATAGAACTTGGACCGTTGATCAGCGATAAGTAAACTTTTCAATCATGGTTATGTGGCTCAAGTGCGACGTATTTTGCTAATCCCATACTGCTAATGAATGTGAACCGAAGCGGAGGGAAGAACACGCCGGTATGCTTAGGACGAGAATTAACTTTACCTATTTTTTATTTTAAAATTACTTAACTAGAATTTTGTTCTTGAATGAAATTATTAATACTCAGATAGTACAACTTTCATTTTACATATTTACGTGGAGATTAATATGGAGATATTATTTATTGATTGATATATTTACCTATTTATTTATTATTGTTTTGGCACCAAAGATATTTTAGCTGGGCCAGCCTAATTCTTCCTTAGATGGGTTTTATTTGTATTGGGTGTTTATAGTTGTATTTTGTTTTAGTCCACAAATGTTTCGAGCCTCTGTGATTAAGGACTATTATCAGAATTTATTCTTCGATACTTTTTTACCTTTTCTTTTTTCTTTTTTTTTTGTAATATAAGTTGTAATCTCTTACTTGCTACAAAGAGATTTTACCACTATATTACGGTGACACTTGCTTAACTATTTTCAAAACTTAAAATTTTAGTTACCAGCAATTTTACCCAAGATTTGAAAAGAACCTTTGTTTTGAAACATCTTGGATAAGGGAACAAATAAATTTTTTTGAGAAACATAGTGGATAAGGAGGGAACAAGTACAAGAGACTTGTATCATATGGATTCAAAACTTTGACTCTGGATCGAACCAGGTAATGTCCTAGATGGGCTTAGTGGTTGCGTTGTATTAAGACCAATAATTTCCCAGCGCCTTTGGCATTGTGGCATTCCCCCTCCTCACGCAGTGGGAGGTTCCGTGTTGAACTCTCACTGCGTGAGGCTTTCGGCGGGTAATGTAATTAGTGTGAGTGTGTGTATTTACTGAGAAAATAATGAGAGTGATAATTAATTTTTTTTTTTCCAACTGAAAACTGGCCCATGGGCTACTATGGGCCCTCTAATGTTTATTCTGTTTCTGATGTTTATCGCATTCGTTTAACTCTCATTCACCAAAAAATTTGTCGGGAGAAAGAATTATGACGGGCCGAAAGGGCTTTGTCCATAATCAATTTTTGTAGCAGAATTTATGACGTCATAATAGGGCTAAGGCCTAGTGTTTGTGAGAAATAAAAAGCCTTTTAAATTATTTTTTTTACACTAAGGGTATCCACTTCAATTTTAAAATTATAGGATAATAATACTAAGTTGCAGACTAATAATAACAGCATTTTGAGAATGAGTATATTTGACATTAAATTTAGACTTAGACCTAAAACGGATTTCCTTAAGCACCAGGGCAACCCTGACCCCATTTTTAGTGGGGCTTTTTTGGGCCCAACTCAAGTGCCCCTTGGGCCCCCAAGTGTTCCTTACTTCTTTTTCACCTAAAGTCTATTTATATATACTAGAAAAGTGAACACGCGAATGCATGTATTGTAGTGTATCATGATTATGTCAAGTATAATACCCTAATATGGTAGATTCTTTTGATAAAGTCCAAATATAGGCTGAAATTTATATTTTTAATTTCTTTTCCCATTAAGATTGTTGTCCAATATTACATGAATATATATTTTAAATTTTTATCTAGTATAATTATTTAGAATAACTTGATACCTATTAACCCAGTGTAATTTCAAGACTCTTTATTTAGATGTGATTTATTTAGTTGTAATAGTATAGATATAATTAGAGTAAGGATTTTCTTTTTAAAGAATATAAATACCAGTTTCATATTGGATTTGAAACTTTTAATTAAACTCTGTTCAGAAAAATTTAAACTTTAAGAATTTAATTTTATAATCAATTCCAAATTGGATTGAAAGATTTATTAATCCTCGTACCGAAAGAATATAGGAATTCATTTAGAGATTGACTTGTGTCATTCCGGAAGGATTCGAGACCGAATCCTTCCCACTCAAATACTAACATCCTACATTCGAATACAAGATCCACTATGTTGAAGTTGATCTATATTATTTTATTTATAAAACAAAAATTAAGTATTTTAAATACTTTTTGGTCATGCATCAAGTAGGAAAAAAAACGAACGACCTAAATAGTAAGTTGCTTAGTTTAACGGTATAGAACATTCAAAATCTAATAAAAATTGGTTTGTAGGAGTTTTTAAATGTTTAGATCATGATCAAATGGCCAGATCGAGAATTTGTACGTCTAAAGACATAAATCTAACTAACTCACTACTTTCGACCGTCCATTTTGCGCCTCTTAATGGATGGGCAAAAAGTATTAAAAACACTTGTTTTTTAATTTAAAGATACTTGAAATCATTTAAATCAACTTCAACGGAGTGGATCTTGTATTCGAATGTCGGAGGGTTGTATTTGAGTAGGAAGGAATCAGGCTTGAATCCTTCTGGAATGACACAAGTCTATCTCATTTATTTATATTAGGATGAAAAAATTAAAAAGGAAAATTTTGCTACAGCCACCTACTTTGCATCATAAATAAAAAAAACTTAGCCTCATAATTTTGTTCGTTACAGCCTCATCTACGTCAGTATAAACTGATTTCTCCCAACCATAACCTCTTTTATATTTTTATTTCTTTTATCCCCATCACCTTTGACGTTGGACCCCGACGCAGAGTTATTTACATCAGAGATCATTTGATGTCACTGAATAGGGGTTTGCTGATGATGGCGATGCTGATATGAGAATTGTGACTAATGATCGCAGATTTCTATGAGGACTGACTCAGAAATAGGGCATTTTCTCGCAATCTTCTTTTAGGGGCTACGATCATGGTACGTGCCTGTGCATAGTCGGTCGACCGGGTAATCGACCGACCGAGCAATAAGCTCTGGCTAGCGGTCAACCGGGCGGTGCCCAAATTCTGATTTTTTTTGTATTTTAAAAACTCTTTTTAAATCTCAATAAATCTCTGTAAAATCTAGAAAAATAAGTTCATGTACGTACACTAGAGCACCAATATGTGTGATAAAAATTCAACACATATTACAAACATGCAAACTTCTTTTTGAGATGATAAATACATTATAAACTATATTAAAAATGTATTTTTCAAAAACTCATTTAAATGCAAAAACAAGTTTTTCAAACTCATTTGAAGTACCAATGTGTATGGATAAAATCCAATTCACATATAAAATATATGAACTTATTTTTGAGAAAATAAATTCATGAAACTAAAAGCATATTGTAGTTAAATCGAAATGGGTTAAACTGAAACACCGAAACTTTTGATCTTGAAAACCAATATTAAACTTGTATGTGCGCTTGAGCAATCAAAACTAATCTATATTTTATATAAATCTAGACTTTCTTACAAACTCTAAACTCTAGTCTTCTTCTTGAATAGATATTCTTTTCCATCTTGACTTGATCCAAACTTTATTTCTTTGAGTTAGACGCCTTCTTGAGTTTTTGATTTGATCTTTATGTTTGAACTCTTGAATTGACATGTGTTAGCTTGAAGAAGCTAAAAACCAACTAAAATTTTGATTGAATATCTGAAACTTAATAAGCACAAGATTATTAGTACTTAACTATATGAATTAATCATCATTAAAATTAGAGTGATAGGCCTTTGGGCCAACAAAATGTATCTTTGATACTTGAGATTTGGTCATATTAATCAAAGAAGAATACAAAGACTGGTACAACATGGACCACTAGGTTCATTGAAAGTGGAGTAGAAAGTAAAATGCTAAAAGTTCCTTTACGGATAAGGGATATAAAGCCAAAAAATCATTGGAATTGGTTCATTTTGATTTCTGTGGACCTATGATTATGAGTTAGAGGAGACTTTGAGTATTTTGTTACTTTTATTGATAATTACTCAAGATATAGATATATTTATCTGATGCGTCGTAGTCCAAATGCTTTGAGAAATTCAAGTAGTATAGGCCAGAAATGGAAAAACATCTGGGTAAACATATCAAGACACTATGATCTGATCGTGTGGCGAATACCTCTTAGGAAAGTTTAAAAATTACTTATCAGAGATGAGAATTACATCCCAATTGTCTGTATTAGAAATGTCAGAACAAAATCGTGTAGTAGAAAGAAATAATATGATGTTAAGATCTATAATGAGTTACTCAGATTTAGTTGATCCCTTTTGAGGATATGCACTAAAAATGACAGCATATGTTCTAAACTTGGTAACATCTAATTCAGTACCTTCTACACCTATAGAACTGTGGACATAAACTAATTTAAAGCATGTTCGAATTTTGGGTAGTCGAGCACATGTGTTGAATGAGAAAACAGATAAATTGGAATCTAGAACAAAAGTATGCTTGTTTGTAGGGTATCCAAGAGGAACCTAAAGTGGTTTATTTTATAGTTTTAAGGATTAAAAGGTCATTGTTAGCAACAATGCCTGATTCTCATAGGAAGACTATATGATGAATTATAAACCCATGAGTAGAGTTGTTATAGAAGAGCTTAGAAAAGATATATCAACACATACCTCTTCAATGCACATAGTACAAGAAAATATATCACAAGTAAACGACATTTCATTACTTAATCATAGTGGAAGAATTTTCGGTACTAGCGCAGATGATGAGCCAGAGATTGGTTCAGAACCTATACAGCATGTCACGATTGATACAGAGTCCCAAAGAGTGTCTCATCATAGTGGAAGAGTTATATGACAACCTGATAGGTTCATGTTCTTAGGAGAGTCTTTAACAAGATCTCTGATGAAGAAGATATTGATCCCTGCAGCTACAATGAGAAAATCCAAGATAACGATGTAGAATTTTGGCAAAAGATATATGATGTTTGAGATGGAGTCCATGTACTGTAATTGGATTTGAGATCTTGTAGAACCACCTGAAGGGATAAAACCCATCGGATGCAAGTTGATCTATGAGAAAAAGAGAGGAGTACATGGCAAAGTGAAAACTTTTAAAGAAAGGCTTGTTGCAAGAGGGTTTACTTAGAAAGAAAGAATCAATTATGAGGAAACTTTTTCGTTGGTGGCTATCTATTCGGATTCTCTTATCCATTACGGCTTATTTCGATTCTGAAATTTGAAAAATGGATGTCAAGACAACATTCTTTAACGGGAAGTTTGCCAAGTGCATTTATAAGGTGCAACCAAATGGATTCATAGAAAAAGTCAAAGAGCACTTGGTATGCAAGTTTAAAAGATTTATTTATCGACTTAAGCAAGCATCCAGATCTTAGAATATTCATTTTACTCAAGCTATAAAATCTTATGATTTCGATCAGTGTCCGGATGAATCGTGTGTATACAAGAAATGTGACGAAAGCATGGTGGTGTTCTTAGTACTTTATGTTGATGATATTTTACTCATTGGAAATGATGTGGGAGTATTGTCATCTGTGAAGGTATGGTTATCCAACCAATTTGATATGAAAGACTTGATAGAAGCTAGTTACATTCTTGGGATCAAACTCAATCGAGATCGCAAGAATAGGATGTTGGGCCTATGACAAGCCACTTATATTGATGTAGTTCTAGCCCATTTTAACATGTAGAATTCCAAGAAAGGCTACTTACCTTTCAGACATGGGATCACTCTACCTAAGGACATGGAATCACTCTAAGGATCTGTCCCATGACACCTGAAGAGATAGAGAGCATGAAGACAGTTTCTTATGCCACGGCAGTAGGGAACCTCATGTATGCTATGCTTTGTACTAAACCAGATATTTGCTTTACTGTATGAAAATCACCTAGAGGGGGGGTGAATAGGTGATACTGCTAATCAATGCACAATATAAAAATTATGAAGCAACAATCTCACAAAGCAAGTGAATATAGCAATGAATGTAGAGAGCAAGTAATAAGAGCAATGAAAATAGAGCAAGAATAAGAGCAAGTAAACCAAACGCAAACACCGAGATTTGTTATCGAGGTTCGAGCACCCAGCTCTACTTCCCCGCCTTCCCCAGAAGGATTCCAACCACTTCCACTATCACAAAGATGTCACAAATACACCGGAGTACCCAACTCCACAATCTCAAGTACAAGCAATCTCTGAGTAGTCAAAAGACCACAAACTCTCTCTTGCAAAATTCTCTTCCCTTACAAAGATCCTTAGAGAATAATGAGTAGGAATGAAGCTCTTGTGTGTAAGGAGAAAAGAAAAAGAAATCAGAGAGTTCTTGAAAACACTACAGAAAATGAGAAAATTTCAGCACAAAAACCAAGAAACCAAATCTTTTTGAATGCCTTAAACTTTTGGAAATTTTGAGAATTTTTCTAGTTCTAAACCTCTCCCTAAACACCCCTATTTATAGGAGAGGGTTAGGGTTAGGAGATAAAACATATTTAAGGCTAATCAGAAAGTATTAGAACCAAAACATGTCACTTAAACATAATTAAGTGAGAACAGGACAAAAATAAACCAGCTCAGAGAACTAGCCGTTACTGTTCAAACGGCTAGCTCGGTCGACCGGCCCGGTCGACCGCTAGTTCAAAGAAAATAGCCGTTGCAGGCTACGGTCGACCGGCCCGGTCGACCCAAACAAACAGAGAGCTCTGCTCTCAGATCGGTCGACCGGGACGGTCGACCGGGACGGTCAACCGTCCAAAGTCTGCCAAACGTGCACAGATTTGTGCACGTCGGTCGACCGACCCGGTCGACCGACTTCCAACCAAGTCGACTTGTCAGAAGACTAGTCGACTGGATGAAGTCTGGAACACAAAAAAACTGGTCAGAAAAACAGTTTTGAAAATATTTTGAAAAATCTTTTAACACTCCTAAAAATCACCAAAAATAGTTTTATCACTTTGCATTGATATATAAACATGTGATAAAAAGTTTAGCTCAAATATCAATCAATATGAACTATTTTTGTCTCTTATCATTTTTACCAAAAACCAAAAACTGTATTTTCTAAAACTTAGATTTTGAATAGAAAATACGTTTTGTCCAAAACTTCTTCCAAATACAAAAACATGATATTTAAACATTTTGAAGCATGATGTACATGGACATAATCCTATATACATGAAACATATATATATATATATATATATATATATATATATATATATATATATATATATATATATATATATATATATATATCATAGTTTTTGTCATTAATTCCAAAAATAAGTTTTGTTAAAACACAAAACTTAAAATACATGAATAGGTAAATCAAAGTAAGTTTGTAGGTTGAAGATTGTATACAAACTATTTTTGTACATGTTATAGAAAATATGTTTGGAAACAAGATGTGCGCAAAAACGTGTGTGATAGAGCTTCAAACCTATTCACTATTCTTTAACAAAACTCTAAACTAAAAAAAATCTAATAAATTATCTTGAGCAATCTTGAAGTCTTGAGCCATGCGATGCCTTGCTAGAGCCTTCTCTTCTATGTTCCTTTCTTGATGTGCAAAAAGCCTTCTTTGCTTCATGAACCTAGAAATTCTTGCAATAGCTATGCAATGGCCTCCAAATATGGTACTAACCTGAAACTTATCTAAACAAACTAATTAGTACCAAATAGCACTTATTTATTTTGTTATCATCAAAACTCTAAACAAATAGAGAGTGTAACCTTTTGGGCTAACAATCTCCCCCTTTTTGATGATGACAAAACAAATAGGCTATAAACAAAAGTATAGGGGAGGAGAAAGCTCCCCCTCAAATTATGCTATATTAAACAAAGAAAAACCATGTAATTTGTAATTTGCAAGTAAACATCATGAAACCAAAACCAAAAACACTTGCAAAACACTTAAACTCAAATTACAAGAATTCATGAAAACACATCAAAACTCAAAACATATATAAACTCATATGGAACCAAAACCATATGAGCTCATATTTCCATACATAAACTCATTCTCCCCCTTTTTGTCATACATCAAAAAGGGTTAAGAAAACATTTTATTCAATAACACAAACATTAAGTTCACCACAAATGAATGAAAATCTAGCAAAATCAAGTGGTTTAGTGAAAATATCGGCAAGTTGCAAATCAGTAGAAACATAATCAATATCTATATCTCCTTTCTCAAAATGATCTCTAAGAAAGTGATATCTAATCTCAATGTGCTTGGTCTTACTATGTTGATTTGCATTCTTTGTCATATGAATAGTACTAGTATTATCACAAAATATTTTTATATGGTTATAATGCAAATCATAATCAAGGAGAGTATGTTTCATCCAAAGGACTTGTGCACAACAAGCCCCCGCGGCAACATACTCCGCCTAGGCGGTTGAGAGAGCTACGGAATTTTGTTTCCTAGAGAACCATGAAACAAGACAATTACCAAGAAATTGACATGTCCCACTAGTACTCTTTCTATCTACTCTACAACCCGCATAGTCGGCATCCGAATAACTCGTCATTGAGAAATCTCCGGTTTTCGGATACCATAGACCCATTCCAATCGTTCCCTTAATATAACGAATAATGCGTTTTACCGCAATAAGATGAGACTCTTTGGGACACGATTGAAATCTAGCATAAAGACACACACTAAACATGATATCCGGCCTACTTGCCGTCAAATACAAAAGACTACCTATCATGCTTCTATATAATTTAATATCAACATTTTTACCTTGGTCATCCTTATCAAGCTTGGTGGTAGTTGCCATGGGAGTGTTGCAAACCTTTGAGTCTTCAAGTCCAAACTTCTTTACGAGTTCCTTTGCGTATTTGGCTTGACATACGAAGTTCCCATCTTGCAATTGCTTGATTTGGAGTCCAAGAAAGAAATTAAGCTCACCCATTGAAGACATTTCAAATTCACATTGCATAACCTTTTCAAATTTCTTGCACAAAAACTCATTAGTAGAACCAAAAATTATATCATCAACATAAATTTGCACAATTAAAATATCATTATCAACATACTTAGTGAATAGTGTTGTATCTACTTTGCCTTTAATAAAATCATTTGAAATGAGAAAACTAGAAAGCCTTTCATACCAAGCTCTTGGAGCTTGTTTCAATCCATACAAAGCTTTATCAAGTTTAAAAACAAAATCGGGATGAACATGATCAACAAAACCGGGAGGTTGAGCAACATAAACTTCTTCATTTATAAAACCATTCAAAAATGCACTTTTCACATCCATTTGAAAAAGTTTAAAATTTTTGAAAGATGCAAAAGCTAGTGTCATCCGTATGGCTTCAAGCCGTGCTACGGGTGCAAAGGTCTCCTCAAAGTCAATTCCCTCAACTTGAGTGTAACCTTGGGCCACTAACCTAGCCTTATTCCTAATCACATTTCCGGACTCATCCATCTTGTTTCTAAAGATCCACTTAGTACCAATTATTGGTCTATCGTGGGGCCTAGGAATAAGATGCCAAACATGGTTGCGCTCAAATTGATTGAGTTCCTCTTGCATGGCTAGCAACCAATATGAGTCCGCCTCGGCTTCGAGGATGCTTTTGGGTTCAAAATGAGAAATGAAAGAAAAATTATCACATAGGTCATGGAGTTTGGAGCGAGTTGTTACCCCTTTAGATGCATCACCTAAGATGAGCTCTTTGGGATGATTTGTGGCATATCTCCAAGCTTTAGGAAGCGGTTGAGAGCTTTCCTCTTTATCCTCTTGAACGTCACCAATTGGTTCTTACTTATCATCTTGAGCGGGTGAGTCCTTCAAGGATAGTCTCTCCATGTCTTCACCTAATGGTTCAATCTCTACAACATTCTCAACAAATACATTAGATTCTTCAAATTTAACATGCAAGGATTCTTCGATGGTAAGTGAAGATCTATTGAATACTCTATAAGCTTTACTAGCTGTAGAATATCCAACAAAGATTGCTTCATAAGACTTAGCATCAAATTTACCCAAGTTATCTTTAGTGTTCAAAACAAAACACTTGCATCCAAAAACTTTAAAATATGAAACATTAGGTTTTCTAGAATGATACATTTCAAAAGATGTTTTGAAAGAATTTTTATATAAATAAATGCGATTTGATATATAGCATGCGGTGTTTACGGCCTCGGCCCATAGATATTGAGGGAGTGTCCTAGCCATCTCTTGAAGTGTTCTATTTTTTCTTTCTACAACTCCATTTTGTTGTGGAATTCTAGGACAAGACATTTCATGCTTAATTCCCTTTTCATCACAATAAGTCATGAAGAGTTGGTTAACAAACTCACCACCTCTATCACTCCTTATTTTCAAAATCGGAAAACCTTTTTCTTTTTCAACCCTTTTTCGAAAAATTTTGAAATGAGAAAAAGTTTGATCTTTGTGTTCCAAGAAGAAAACCCAAGTGAAACGGAAAAAATCATCAACTAAAACAAATGCAAATCTACTACCATTTAAGCTCTTAGTTTTAGTAGGTCCAAAAAGATCCATATGAATTAATTCTAAAGGCCTAGTTGACATGATATCCTTGATTGGTTTGAAGGAAGACTTGGTTTGTTTCCCAAGTTGGCACGCACCACAAATGCGGTCTTTCTCAAACTTCAAGTAAGGTATACCCTTCACCAATTCCTTTGAATTAATCCTAGAAAAATGGTCAAAAGATGCATGTCCTAATCTTCTATGCCAAAGCCAAGAATTTTCATCAAAAGCATTTAAGCATTTAGTAGAACATTCCACATTAAGCATGTCAATAATATAAACATTATCATCACGAAAACCGGTAAGAATACAATCATTGGATTTAATATCAAAAATTTTACAAGAAGTATCATCAAAAACAACTTTAAGTCCACGATCACAAAATTGACTAATACTAAGCAAATTATGTTTCAAACTATCAACAAGTACAACATTTTCTATAATGGGAGATGCACCAATTTGAATGTTACCTATACCGATGATAGTGCCTTTGGAGTCATCCCCGAAGGTGATGGAGCCACCTTCCTCGTACCTTGATAGGGTTGTAAAGTTATTGATGTCCCACGTCATATGTCTAGAACAACCACTATCAAGGTACCACCGCTCCCTACGTCTTGGAGCCTTGGTGTGTACCTACATCAAATAATTTAGGACTTGATTTTGGTACCCACATTTTCTTGGGTCCTAAAGAGTTAGTTTCATTAACCCAAACAAGATTATTGGCCTATTTATTTGGTCATAACAAAATTTAGCCAAATGTCCATTCTTACCACAATATGTGCATCTATATACTCTACCATATTTAAAAGCATAGTGAGTGTGTGATTTGTGAGCATGAGAGTTGTGAGCATGAAAAGATTTAGCATGAGAAGTGTTATGTGTAGTGTGAGCATGTGAATTTTTAGCATGAGAGGTGTGCTTTTTGGAAAACTTTTCTTCAAGTTTCTTAGTGTTAAAAGCACAATCTTTCAAAACTTTTTCAAAATCAACCATTTTAGTTTTTAGAGAGGAAATTTCTTTTTCATCAACAATAGGAGATTTTCCTTTACAAGAAACCTTGTAGGCATTAAACTCATTTTGAATAGAAATAAGATTAGAAGAAATATCATCCTTTTCTTTAGAAACCATAGCAAGTTGATTTTTGAGAAAAGCAACTTCTTTTTGCAATTTAAAACATTCAATCTTCTTATTATCATAAGTTTCGGAAAGTTCAACAAAGGCATGAACAAGAACTTCCTTACTTAATTCATCATCTTCATCATCAAGAGGTTGAGGGGTTACCTTTGGTGTGTTTGCCATGAAACACATATTCGCTACATCCGCCTCTTCCTCGGACTCGCTTTCTGAATCCCAAGTTGCCTTGTACGCTTTCTTTTCTTCCGGTTTCTTTGGCTTGAAGGAGGAGGTCATCTTCTTCTTGAACTCCGGGCAATCCGCCATGATGTGTCCTGGATTTCGGCAATTGTAGCATATAATTCTCCTCTCCTCTTTGCCTTCAAATTTCCTTCGGAAGTTGAGCTTGTTCCTCCGGTACATTCTCTTCACATTGCGAACAAGTAGTGATAGCTCCTCATCTTCTTCTTCATCTTCTTCATCGTCTTCAAGAGTGGATGAAGACTTGAAGGCTAAGGATTTCTTCTTTAGTGGAACGGCCTCTTCTCTTGCTTTCTTTTCCATCTCATGGGTTTTTAGGTTCCCAATGAGACTAATGAGGTCCATCTCATCCTTGTCGTTCAATTCTTTTAGGGTGGTAGCCTTGATCTCCCATGATGTAGGAAGTGCCCGAATCACTTTTTGCACCTTTTGGTCATTGGAAATGTCATCACCTAAAGAAGAAAGAGCATTTGTGATTTTAGTAAATCTAGTAATCATACAATCAATAGATTCTTCTTCAATCATTTTAAAGGATTCATATTGGGACCTTAAGAGATCTATCTTAGCTCTCTTAACTTGTGAAGTCCCCTCGTGTGCGACCAATAAATGTTGCCAAATCTCATAGGCGGATTGGCAATGAATTACCCGTGTAAGGTCATCCTCATTCAAGGCGGTTAAGAGGGAATTTTGGGCCTTGGAGTTAGCCTAATATTCTCTAAAGTTGAAGTCGGTCCATGTGCTCTCATCACTATCGGGTGCAACATAGGGTTTGGTCAATGATTTAGCTACTGAGCTACCTAAGGATTGCAAAAAGATAGTCATCCTAACCTTCCAAATAGGGAAGTTGAGTCCATCAAATTTAGGAGGGGTTTTGACGTTATCGGCCATGTTTACTAGTGAATGACAAATGGAATGCAAATGTTGATTAGCAAATTTTAAGGATCTCTCTATGGATGTTAAGCCAAAACCTAGAGTCCAAGCTCTGATACCAATTGAAAATCACCTAGGGGGGGTGAATAGGTGATATTGCTAATCAATGCACAATATAAAAATTATGAAGCAACAATCTCACAAAGCAAGTGAATATAGCAATGAATGTAGAGAGCAAGTAATAAGAGCAATAAAAATAGAGCAAGAATAAGAGCAAGTAAACCAAACGCAAACACCGAGATTTGTTATCGAGGTTCGAGCACCCAGCTCTACTTCCCCGCCTTCCCCAGAAGGATTCCAACCACTTCCACTATCACAAAGATGTCACAAATACACCGGAGTACCCAACTCCATAATCTCAAGTACAAGCAATCTCTGAGTAGTCAAAAGACCACAAACTCTCTCTTGCAAAATTCTCTTCCCTTACAAAGATCCTTAGAGAATAATGAGTAGGAATGAAGCTCTTGTGTGTAAGAAGAAAAGAAAAAGAAATCAGAGAGTTCTTGAAAACACTACAGAAAATGAGAGAGGATTTCAGCACAAAAACCAAGAAACCAAATCTTTTTGAATGCCTTAAACTTTTGGAAATTTTGAGAATTTTTCTAGTTCTAAACCTCTCCCTAAACACCCCTATTTATAGAAGAGGGCTAGGGTTAGGAGATAAAACATATTTAAGGCTAATCAGAAAGTATTAGAATCAAAACATGTCACTTAAACCTAATTAAGTGAGAAAAGGACAAAAATAAACCAGCTCAGAGAACTAGTCGTTATTGTTCAAACGGCTAGCTCGGTCGACCGGCCCGGTCGACCGCTAGTTCAAAGAAAATAGCCGTTGCAGGCTACGGTCGACCGGCCCGGTCTACCCAAACAAACAGAGAGCTCTGCTGTCAGACCGGTCGACCGGGACGGTCGACCGTCCAAAGTCTGCCAAACGTGCACAGATTTGTGCACGTCGGTCGACCGACCCGGTCGACCGACTTCCAACCAAGTCGACTTGTCAGAAGACTAGTCGACTGGATGAAGTCTGGAACACAAAAAAACTGGTCAGAAAAACAGTTTTGAAAATATTTTGAAAAATCTTTTAACACTCCTAAAAATCACCAAAAATAGTTTTATCACTTTGCTTTGATATATAAACATGTGATAAAAAGTTTAGCTCAAATATCAATCAATATGAACTATTTTTGTCTCTTATCATTTTTATTAAAAAACAAAAACTGTATTTTCTAAAACTTGAATTTTGAATAGAAAATACGTTTTGTCCAAAACTTCTTCCAAATACAAAAACATGATATTTAAATATTTTGAAGCATGATGTATATGGACATAATCCTATATACATGAAACATATAAATATATCATAGTTTTTGTCATTAATTCCAAAAATAAGTTTTGTTAAAACACAAAACTTAAAATACATGAATAGGTAAATCAAAGTAAGTTTGTAGGTTGAAGATTGTATACAAACTATTTTTGTACATGTTATAGAAAATATGTTTGGAAACAAGATGTGCGCAAAAACGTGTGTGATAGAGCTTCAAACCTATTCACTATTCTTTAACAAAACTCTAAACTGAAAACAAATCTAATAAATTATCTTGAGCAATCTTGAAGTCTTGAGCCATGCGATGCCTTGCTAGAGCCTTCTCTTCTATGTTCCTTCCTTGATGTGCAAAAAGCCTTCTTTACTTCATGAACCTAGAAATTCTTGCAATAGCTAAGCAATGGCCTCCAAATACGGTACTAACCTGAAACTTATCTAAACAAACTAATTAGTACCAAATAGCACTTATTTGTTTTGTTATCATCAAAACTCTAAACAAATGGAGAGTGTAACCTTTGGGCCAACACTGTAGGCATGATCATTACATATCAGTCAAACCCGAGACAAAAACACTTAACTATGATAAAACATATACTCAATTATCTGAAAAGAACTAGAGACTACATGTTGGTATACCGGTCAGAGACTCTAGTACCCCTTGGGTACATAGAGTCATATTTCCAATCAGATAAGGTTGCCAAAAAGTCTACCTTAGAATTTTTGTTTATCTTAGAAGGTGGAGCCATAAGTTTGAGGAATGTAAAGCAGTCTTACATTGCTGACTCCACCATAGAGGTCGAATATGTAGCTATCTTGAAAGCAGCTAAGGAAGCGGTTTGGCTTAAAAACTTTCTATTAGATCTTGGTGTGATTCCTTCAGCATAATTAGCTATTATCCTATACTATGACAATAGCGGAGCGATTACTAACTCAAAGGAACTAAGAGTACACAAGAAAGGAAGACACATTAAATATCACCTGATTCGATCATTTGAGAGCAGAGGTAAGGTGACAGTGAAGAAGATTGTATCAGCTAATAATCTGGCAGACCCCTTCACAAATAGCTTGCAGGGCAAGATTTTTGACAGTCATGTTGAGGGGATAGGATTGAGATGTATGACAGCTTAGCTTTGAGTATAAGTGAGAGATTGTTAGATATATACTAAAAATCTTAACTTTTTGTATTAAAACTCAGCATATGATTTATTAGTTAAATAATTTAGTTTTCATTTTATAAGAATCTGTATGAGCAAATGATTGTATTATATATATGCGTGTCTTGTGTTCTATATTGTAAATGATCTAACGTGTAGAGTTCAACCTACACACGGAAGAACAAACTATCAGATCCTTATAGAACATAAGTTAAGTCCACAATCTCAGATGGAGTTGGACATACCATCTGTAGGATTGTAATACAATCTTCTGAAATAGTTTGTCTTGACTATAGGAGACTGTTTGATGTCTCGAGCTATTATATTAATGCACTTTGTGTGTATCGGACAAGACCAAGTTGAGATAAATTTCTATGCAGACTTGTTAAAAAATTAACACCTCATGATTATAATGAGTGCTTAACTCTTAATTCTGAAATACTTAATGGACATGTACATGTTATACTTGTCACTTTTATTCATTAAGAAGTGGGATTTTTTTTGAGTCAACAACATCAGTATGTTGGGTGATAATATAATGTTTACGATGGAGATTATTCATTGACAAAATTTATGTCCTAAAATAAGGGAGTGATGATGTCCTCTTGAGAAGCTTATAAGTTTGGTACATGTAAAGCCTTGCAGCTTTAATTACCTGACATGATAATAAGTTACGTAGTAGGTATGAAGGACAAGATGTCGGTTATCTAAAATTGTTAGTAATTTAATTTAATCAACAGATATCAAAAATCTTAACGTAAGGAGGTTTTAGGAATATATTAATATGGATCTCAAAAATAATTTTGAGATAAGGATAAAAGTGCAATTACAATTTTTTAGTGGACTGAATTATAATTTATAAAATTAAGAATTTTAATTCGGGTTGAACTAGAGTTTTCTAATTCTATTAGAAGTCTTATCCTTATTTGATTCCTAGTGGTCCCTATCGTAATCTATATATAAAGTCTCTTATAGCTCTTGGTCGTAATATGCATTATACAGTAGAAACAAAAAGAGAGAAATCTTAATTTCTAAAAAACCTGAAAGGGGAGATCAGAAGTTTGAAGCCCACCCTCCATCAGATCTGGTTCTTTAGGAATACGATCGAAGATCACGAGGTGTTCGAGACGGCACCTCAGTTCGCGGTTGAAGATTATTAGCAAGATTAATCAAGCGAGATCTCGAAGGTATGATCTCAATTTTCACTAGATCTTTAAAATTGCATATTCATTTATTTTTATTGTTCAGCCTGTATCCACTCAAAGTAATCTCAGAAATTTTGCACACTTTTTGCCTGTTGATCAAACCTATTTGAAGTTTAACACAAAAGCACATCGTGCAAAGAAAATGGAAAATGGTAGAAAGATTATACATCCACTTATAGCATATAGCATAAATCCAAGAGTTCCTTTTACCCAATTACCAAGCAATTGGTCTTATACACTAAAAGGGAAAGTACTACAAAAGAATCATGATCCAAATTAAAGCTCAAAAGATTCATCAAACAGAAAACAATAGTCATAAACTAAAGGGCACTGAGTTTACAATCTCCTCTACTTTCTTCATTTCAAATGAGGTTCCATACCTCAATTGAAAAGAATAAAAATGTCAATTCAACTTGATTAGTATTTAAACACTGAAACATCAAATAATTAAACTTGATTTGTATTTAAACACAGAATCATCAATAATTAAACACTACATCATTCTTCTAGTTCCATATGCATGATTGTTGAATAAAAATGTCTTCTTTGATAACCAAAACCAACTTCGGAAGAAAGGTATATATATAAAATAAATACAGTTTTCATGAAAACATTCACAGGGGGTTTACGGAAAAGGGACCTCCGGTGATAAGAGGGCTCGCTTCAATCAAAAGCTCCGGAGAAGCCTCGCCATGGCTAGATTTCTGCCAAAATCTCCGCTTGGGGAAGAGAGATGAGAAGGTAATCGCAACTGAAGAGAGAAAAGAAAGAAGAATCTCATGTAATTTTTGAAAGGGCCGGTGGCGGTGGCGTTGGTGAGATAGAAGAAATCTCTCTTCTCTAAAATCGAGGGTTTTAGGTTTAGGAAAAAAATTTCCCTTCTTTTTGTAATACCTGTGTTATTAAACTCTGAATTAATAGTTTAATATTGAATTAATGAGAATTTTTTTAGAATATGATATAATAATTCAATTAATTATTTGGGTGTAAAATGAATTTCGATAATTCATTAGGAAAAATTCCAAGTGAAATTGAACTTTATTAATTATACTAGATCAATTGATATGAGAAATATTGATATTTATATATATAATTGTACATTGATGTAAGTCTGTATGTGTAATATCGAATATTTTAAATCTTAAATTATTTTTATATTTCAGAATTTTGGATTATTTGTAACGCTGCACCGTCGTCCTGCAAGTGACGGTGGCACGGGAGAGCCACCGACGGCGGTGGCATGGGGGTGGAACAGCAGTTCCTCCCTTCTCATCTCTCTCTCCCCCCCTTTTTTGCACTCTTTTTTTCTTTCTTTCTCAGGCTTCGGCCAGTGGCGAGGGCACTAGAGGCAGAGCGTGGGCAGCAGGGTTGGGCAAGTAGCCGGCGGCGAGCGCGGGGAGGACACGCGCGCCGCCGCCGCCGTGATGGGTTAAGAAACCCATAATGCATTATTAGTGTTGGATTTCAAATTAACCCGAAATCCGAACCCATTATGAACCCGACACGACCCGAATTTATATTAAATAAAGATTAAATTTTCTTTAGCCCCCTAATATTCTAATAATTATTTTTGGAGCCTGAAAAAATTATCAGTAGCTCCCTGAATATTCTCAGTTGTTATGTGTTTAACCCTATTTCGTATTTCTTGGGTATTCGGAAGATATCTCGGCTATTCGAATTCTGATTCCCATGATTCTAGAGTCGTTAGACTCACGGGAATGAAAACTACATGTCTACAGCATTGGTAATATGGTATTAGGTGTTCAGAGAATCGACAAGACCAAGAGGTTGGTAAAGTATGTCTCTGATTTTAATTAAAAACTGCGATTTATGTATTGATTATTATTATAATGATGATTATAATCAAGAGAAGATTGATAGTACATACATATGATACCAAAACTATTGTGTAAATTAGTAATTGTGATTAATTGTTGGGTAATGGTTGTTTAAAATCGGTTATATTTGGTGAGTAGATTAAACAGTGAGAGAACAAAAAATCGATAATAGATCGTAGGTACTAGCTAATTAATAAGATATAAAAGAAAATTAGCTAAGATAAAGAATCACTTAAGGTACCATTAACCATGAATAGGGAATTACAAAGCCAATCATGTTGATATCGATATAAGCAAAATTCGGAGTTAACACCAGAACTGAACTGAGTAAATGAAATCAAAATTAATATCTAGATAATTGAAAATAACTATGATATAGAAATCTCTTTTTAAATGGGATAATGTAATGGATATAGTATGATATGAATAATATATTAATTAAAATATTGGTAAATATCTGTTGATATACTAACTCTGATGGAATCAGGACTGATTGTGTTAACTAGTAATTATAAATGTGAACTGATAATTGGAAGAAACTAGCAATAATAGCTGGAGTATAGGTATTATAAATAACAACTGAGACTATTATAACAATTGGTCTGTAAATCTTTATTGAGAATGAATAAAAATATTGTTAATTACTAATTGTGATCAGTGATGATGAGAATTGGTGATATGTAGTAACATACTAAGTATGAATAGGATTACAAAACTTCTGGTATAATGATAGATTGTATCATAATTAATTATGTTAAACTTGAAATATGGTATGTATGCCTATAGCGAATATTTTTCGGATGAAAGAATCAGATAACTAAGAACTGGGTTGTGAATTCTATATATATGTATATTATTGCTTATATATCATGATAAATTGTCCATCCTTATGATCATAAAATTATGAGTGATGAGCTAAGACGATAATTTGTTCAGATCGAATATTGAATAATTAGTTATGTGGGTGAGTAGATGTGACTGGATAAGATTAACACCAGTAACTTAATTGAGAATTTAACCTACATAAAGTAGAGAGTAAATTTACTAACTGGTTCGTTTAAAATGGCACTTTCTTGTTTTAGTTTCAATTATAATAATAATTGTAATTAATATAAGTTACTGATAATCCGTGTGACATCAGAATTATTGTGCAACTAATAACTTGTATCAGTACGAATTGAGAAATTATTGATTAACACTGGTTATAAGTGATAGTCAGTCTATTTGGTGATAAAAGAGAAAACTAATAATGAATTTCAAATATTTACTAATTAATAAGAAATGAATAAGTAATATGATTAAGAAGATTGAATACTGGCGATATGAACTGAAACTTGCCCGGTAAGTACTATGACTATTAAGTCGTATACATTATGTGAGTTTGATATCTTTTAGATACAATAAGAATTTCTCAAAACTATGAAAACGAATTAAGATATGAGTAAAGCTTTTAAAATCTAGAATAATATTTTGATGGATGTGAATGAAATGCTAACTTGTTAGGCTATTACAATGTGTGAAAATAAAGATAGCGTGAGACATCTATGGTTTGTGATTGCTAATAAATGATAAATTAAGAAAGAGCTAGTTCTATGTATGTATATTTGTGTGAAAATAAAGATTGTGTGGATGTGTGTTTGAACTCCTATAATTGCTAAACATGATAAATTAAAAAAAATAGTGTGGATGTGTTAGTTAGATCTATATATGTATATGATGGTTAGCTTTATGTATATATAAGATTGCTAGTTCTATACAAATATATTTTGTGAAAGAATGACATCTTTTGGAAACTCATGCTAGTTCTATGCATTTATACCATTACATATGAGTAATGATAAACATGCGAGTTGTAATATTCATTCATGTTAATTGCTTTGAGAATTTTACATGTCATTTATTATTGCAAATTGAGATATAGTGATTTTTTAGAATATTGCATGTTGTTATTTATATTAAAAATTATCAGAGGAAGGGACCAGGTGGAACGGAGGTGATCAAATACAGTGTATTAAGAAAACAAAATTATCAGAGGAAGAGATCGGGTGGAAGTGGAGGTGATCGAAGATGGTGTATTAAAATAAAATTATTGGAGGAAGAGATCGGGTAGAACCAGAGGCGATCAAAGACGGTGTATTAAAAAATTTTATTACTAGAGGAAGGGACCGCGTAGGATCAGAGGTGATCAAAGACAGTGTATTACATAAATAAATCTTAATGGTATTTTTGAATTATGCTTGTTTTGTTTCACATGAATCACCTTTTTTATATATCATTATATGTGTGCTGTAAAAAGCACGGTATGTTATCGGTGTACCATCACAAGTATGAATGATGGGTGAATATATATCTATGACATTCAGTATATGTGGTTGTTTATAACATCTGATAATGCATGTGGTTATTTATAGCATCTGGTATATAAATGTTGTTGTTTTTGATATCCAGTATATGGATGTGATTGTTGTGTATTTTATCTTATATGAACATACAATTAAATTTGGTACTAACATGAGCGATATGTGATGTCCGTTTTGCATTTCTTATGCATATGTAAAGGAGAATAATGCATTGTAAATTAATAAAAAAGTAAGTAAGATTGTATACTCTGGGAGATATGATTGTGACCGTGAGTTAAGTATAAAATACGAAAATGTTACGAACTGAATATAAGTGATATGCTAAAATTTTTGTGATTTGTAAATTACCAGGTGAATATAAGAGATAGATAATCAAGTTAGTTGTATAACACTAGATATATATATATATATATTGAATATTAGGACATGTGCATTCAGAAGAGTGCGAAGAATAAGTATCGGATAATTAAAAGAATTAGTGACCTATTAAGCTGCACTATGCATCATAAATAGAAAAATAATTAAAATTATTCTTGAACTGCTTCATACTTTATTTGTTATATTACTAAAATACAAATTTAATTTGGATGACTTTACTCATCGAGCTGTTAAGCTCACCTCATTATACAAATCCTCCTTTCAAGTCATAGTAAAGGTAAAAGTCCCGCGTGAAACTCGAGAATGCTTTGATGGAAGATCAGAAGACTCACTTGTTATAAAATTGTTATTATCTTTCTGAAACATTTTCCTTTTTGTATGTTGTATAACTTATAGGACTTTTTATGTATATATGTGTAATAGTACATTATAAGATTTGAGTATGGAATCGAGTTGTATATGTATATGTTGATCAGAACTTGACTTTTGGTCTCAGTTCTTGAGATAGATAAGTAATGTGTAGATTATGTTGAGAAATGTATTCACGCATGCGTATTTTCAGTATACCAGTTGAGTAATTGAGATTTAAGTTGATAAGTTGACAAGTAGGCTAATGCTGATCGCAAATTTGATATCAGGGCAGACTCCTAATTAAAGGAGATGTCGTCGAAAAATCTTGGATTATGAAACAAATATGTAAAGATTTTGGATTTGATTATAATAATTCGGTGATTAAAATCTGAGACCATTACACTTTTTCCTCCTTTTCGTATTATGTATTGAGAGAGAGATTGAAATGAGGGCTGAAATTGCGACGAATGGGGTGACCGATGTCGAGGGATCGAGGACTGGGGTTGCGCGAATGGGTCTGGAGCTCAAGATCGAGGGGGGAGAGAGATCGTGAGAGAGGAGAGAGACAAAGATCGGGAAAGATAGATCATGAGAGAAGGGGGAGATTGTAATTGGAATGAGAGATTTTGTGAATAGATTTTATTTACAAACCCAACTCGTCACCCGCTTGTTACAACCCGACCTGTCACCAAATTTCAGTGGGGACGACCACCCCCACTGTGAGTCTGTCAGTGATTGCAAAGACATTTTTTTCTTTCTCCATGATCTGTACCATTTTCATCCATCTTGAGTGGCAATGGCAATGGCAATGAGGTTTCTTGAGTGGGGAAACATATTGAGTTTTCTACCTTCGTGATCTAAATCTCTTCACCTATCTTAGACAGTAATGACAATTGAAGTTTCTTGTGAGGGCAGTAAATCAGTTGAAAATGAAAAGTGTGGTAAACTATCAGGAAGATCAACACAGATCTACTTAAACTCCAAAGTTTTAATTTGGCTAGAATATCGACTGGTGAGATCATTTATTCCTTTATTACCATATCAAGTTTTTGCTTAGTCTCCTTCGATTCTTCGAAAATTCACCACGGTTGCAAATTAATAAGAAAGGTAGCTCCTCAAATTTAGAAGTTTTATTTTGGTCTTCAACTGGTCTCATTGTAATCTTCTTACCCTTCAAAAAGAACATACAATGTTATGCCTGCCCTTGAGCTTTACATCCACTTCATATTTTCATGGCCTCCCCAACAAAAAATGACATACATTCATGTCCACGACATCACAATTAAAAGAATATTTATAAAAATTTTCAATAATTGAAATAGGAACATAATATATTTTTGTTACCTTAATAGTGAAAAACACCTAGAGGCGAGGGGGGGGGGTGAATAGGTGTTAGTGCTAATCTAATACTCTTTTTAAACAAGTAAAGATGAATGATGCAAGCGGTCACTCAAAACAAGAAATTAAAGCCGAATTTCCCGTGAAGGGCTCTAGAACTTCTCCTCTTTGATTCCTCTAGATTATGAGTTGAGGTGCGTAATTGCTTTCTTGTTGAGATGAGTAACGATCGAAAATGCAAGTAGATGAAATGAGTGCAATAATGTAATACAAACACGTAGTATCACAAGTAAGGAATGTAAAACAATAGAGAGCAAAAAGGAAATCAATCGCAAACACAAGTAATTTGTTTCGAGGTTCGAGCCACGGCTCTACGTCCCCGCCTTCACCACTATGAAGGATTTCCACTAAATCCATAAAGGAAATTTTCACATCGAAACCTTTACACCGAAGGGGATTACAGATGGTCTACACAAACCGGAGTATCCAACTCCAACAAAGCTAGTCTCTACACAAGAGGAACCTCAACCCAATGGAATACAAATCACTTGGTGATCAAAAGACCACAAACTCTCTCTAACAACTTCTTATAGAGTGGAGTATGATTTTTGGCTCAAGAAGTAAAGTCAGAGAAAAATTTCAGTAGAAGAGATTTAAAAGACTTGGAAACCAACTGAAAACTTTTGCGATTGAAAGAACTTAGAAAATGAAAGCAAGTAAACTTTTCTTCTCTTTTGAAAACATGAAACTAGGATATTTTTTTTTGTAGAAACCAAAGACCAATGACCTCTATTTATAGGGAATGGATAAATACCATTCATAAGTGATACTAGGTCATTAGGTTGAGTTAAGCCACTTAGAAACAAAAAAATAGCCGTTGAAATCACTAGAAAATAAAACAGATCCAAAATATAGCCGTTGGGGCAATCTAGACAGCTGTCGGTCGACCGGCCGGTCGACGGGCAAGCCACTTGGCAAAAGAGCCGTTGGCTCTGATCGACCGCCCGATTGACCGCCAGCTATTTTTAAAACAGAATATTGAACTGTCGGTCGACCGGCCCGGTCGACCGGTAAAACCCGAGAGTTTGGGTCATGCAGTCGGTTGATTGCTAAAAGAAAGAACAACCAATAAGTTAAGAATATACCGTGTAGCTTGTGGCTAACGGGTCGTGTCCACAAGGAGGGATGCGATGGAAGCTTTTCAGTGAATCGTTTAGAAACAAGGAGTTGTGTTCGTTTTTTAGGAAAAAGAGAATGGAGAGAAAGAGATGAAGGAAAGAAAAATTGCAATTTTTAGAAAAGATTTTTGGAGAAGGTGATATAGAAAACTTGAAAATTGTTTTGTTGTTTGTAGTAATAAAGAAGGTCTGGGCTCACTATCTCACTACTCAATTGTTCTTTCTTCTCTTAAAATGTTAAGTCCCTCAAATGATCAATTGCAAAACTTAGAGTTGTCTTTTAGAAAGCTTTAAGTAAAGCACATAAGATGTTAGAAGAGTTGAGTCTTTTTCTTCAAGAAATCGTAGAATCGAATGTTAAAACATCAAGCGCGAAGAAGCAAGAATGAATTAAAAATGATTCGAGAGATGTTCATGAAAGAGTTATGAATTCAACTATCTAAGCCCATCCTCATGTGCCTTCAAGAACACTTTCAAAAAGAAAGGCTTTTAAGTGAGGCATTCATATGAGTCATCAGGTCTTTTTTTCTTTTAAAAGCAGGGGAGAAGAAAAGCAAAAGAGAGTTCGATAGCAAGCCCAGAAAAAACGTTTAGTTATCCATGGAAAACGAAGAAGAAAACAAAGACATAATGCAAACCATACCGTATTGCAAGTGGAAGAGAAATTAGCTCGACTTTTGTATTGCTGTCACTTCAATCTTCAAGTACAAGCTCTCAGTCCTCTCTCACTGGACTACAAATTAAAAAGCAAGATTACAACTCTTGTTCTAGCTAACAAAGAACCTAAATCCTAAGAAAATAAATGTAAAACTTAATCCTAGTCTTCGCCCCTTTTCTCTTTGCTGAAACTAGTATTTATAGGCAAAAACCTAAAGGGGAAGATCTCAGGAAGATTGAGGAATCTCCTGGTCTGATGTATTTCCCGTATCTTCTTCTGATTTTCTTATTTTTGCTTCAAAAGTTGACAAAACAGCCTTTGATTGTGCTTGATTCAGGGAGGATTCTTCTCAACCTTCCTTATATGCCAAGATTTTGCCTTGATTTCTTCATCTTGATTCAGGGAGGATTCTTCTCAACCTTCCTTATATGCCAAGATTTTGCCCACAGGGAGGATTCTTCTCAACCTTCCTTATATGCCAAGATTTTGCCCACAGGGAGGATTCTTCTCAACCTTACTTATATGCCAAGATTTTGCCCTGATTTCTTCATTTCAAATTTATTCTGAATTAATCAGAATTTGGTGGGCTATTGGGCTTTGTTTTTCTTTTCTTTCTTTTAGCACTTGGGCCTACATTTAACAAAGGAAAAGAAGCCTATTAATAGGATTTATTAGCTAAAAAGTATGGTAAGGTGACTATGTAAATGCAATATACGTGACTAATCATCGGTCGACCACAGGGTCTGTCAGTCGACCGCCCGGTCGACCGGCAGACGTGCACAGACGAGCACGCCTAAGGCCATAAGGCCCGGTCGACCGGACGGTCGACCGGACGGTCGACCGATCTGGCCTGAAACAGTACCGGTTGACCGGTCCGGTCGACCGTAAAGGCCTGAAACAGATTTTAAAGAGGTTTTTGAACTTTGAAATATTTTTAAGATATTTTTAAATGGTTTGAAGTTTAAGTAGCATGCTATAGGAGATGAGATATATGTTTTAAACTCGATATAAAAATTTGAAATATTTTGAAACATGTATATTAATCAAACATGCACCAAAACCAACATAACTAAAAACTTATATTTGAAAAGTGTATTTTTGTGTGTGTTTTTTCTTGAGCACAACTATCATATCCTTACTCTTTAACATACTAATTCTTACAATGGTTCTAGGTGACTCTAAGATCTTCAATTTGGGCTTTTTCATATACATCGTTGAATAACTTGAATTCTTGATCCTTATTGAGTCAACTTGAGTCAACACTACCTTCCTTCATCTTGAATCTTTAGAACCCTGAAACAATCTTAAACACTTAAACATGATTAGTATAAATAACTATATATGTTTTGTAATCATCAAAACTCTAAAATCGGGTGATTGTACCCTTGGGCCAACAATCTCCCCCTTTTTGATGATGACAAAACATGAGTTATTTAACAAAAAAATGAAAAAGGAGCTTGAAAGCTCCCCTCAAATCATGCTATATATCAAGAATATGAACTTTACAAATTTTGCATAAAAAATGGCATGAGATAAAAAATGGCATGAGAAAGAAATAATAACTCAATAACTCAAAAGTATTTCTCCCCCTTTTTGTCATGCATCAAAAAGGGCCAAATTCAATAAACAGTTTTGAAGAGTATTTAAAAAAATTATGAATCCATAACACAAACATTTAATTCACCACAAATAAAAAAAATCTATTATAATCCAGTAGTTTGGTAAAAATATCGGCAAGTTGAAAATCGGTGGAAACATAATTAATTTCAATATCACCTTTCTCATAATGATCTCTGAGAAAGTGATATCGAATGTCAATGTATTTTGTCTTACTATGTTGATTTGCATTTTTAGTCATATGAATAGTACTAGTATTATCACAAAATATTTTAATATGGTCATATTGCAAACCATAGTCAAGGAGAGCATGTTTCATCCAAAGGACTTGTGCACAACAAGCCCCGGCCGTAACATTCTCTGCCTCGCGATTGAGAGGGCTACAGAATTTTGCTTCTTGGAAGACTATAAAACAAGACAATTTTCTAGAAACTGACATGTTTCACTAGTACTCGTCCTATCCACTCTGCAACCCACATAGTCGACATCCGAAAAACTTGTCATGAAAAATTGTCCGGTCTTCGGATACCACATCCAATGGTGCCCTTAAGGTATCTAATTATGCATTTTACCGCAATCAAATAGGACTCTTTAAGACATGATTGAAATCGAGCATAAAGACACGCACAAACATAATGTCCGGCCTACTAGCCGTTAAATATAACAAACTACCAATCATGCTACGATAGAGTTTAATGTCTACATTTATACCTTTCTCATCCTTGTCAAGTTTGGTTGTGGTAGCCATGTGAGTTTTTCTTGTCTTAGCCCCTTCAATCTCAAATTTCTTGATAAGTTCCTTCGTGTTCTTGGCTTGATTGATAAAAATTTCATCCTTCCTTTGCCTGATTTGGAGACCAAGGAAGTAGATAAGCTCGCCGATCATAGACATCTCAAATTTCTCCTTCATACATGATTCAAAATCTTTGCAAAGTTTTTCATTAGTAGAACCAAATATAATATCATCAACATATATTTGAACAATAAGAATATCATTTTCAACATATTTGGTAAACAAAGTAGTATCTATTATTCCTTTAACAAAATCATTTGAAATAAGAAATGAAGAAAGTCTTTCATACCAAGCCCTAGGGGCTTGTTTTAAACCATAAAGAGCTTTGTCTAGTTTGAAAACAAAATCCGGATGTGTAGGATCAACAAACTCGGGGAGTTGTTCAACATACACTTCCTCTTCAATAAATCTATTTAAGAAAGCGCTTTTTACATCCATTTGAAAAAGTTTAAAATCTTTAAAAGAAGCAAAGCAAGTGTTATCCGTATGGCTTCAAACCGTGCTACGGGTGCAAAAGTTTTCTCAAAATCAATACCTTCGACTTGAGTGTAACCTTGGGCCACTAACCTAGCTTTATTTCTAACAATATTGCCCGACTCATCCAACTTGTTCCTAAAAATCCATTTAGTACCAATTGTTGGTCTATCATGAGGTCTAGGAACAAGATGCCAAACTTGGTTGTGCTCGAATTGATTGGGCTCCTCTTGCATAGCAAGCAACCAATATGAGTCGCCCTCGGCTTTGAGGATGTTCTTTGGTTCAAAATGAGAAATATATGCATAATTCCCACAAAGATCATGAAGTTTAGAACGAGTAGTTACCGCTTTTGATACTTCACCTATAATAAGATCCTTGGGATGATGTGGAGTGAATCTCCAATCCTTTGGAAGTGGTTGTGTTGTCACTTCAACTTCTTGAACTTTGTTGGCCCAAGGTTACAATCACCCGGTTTTTGAGTTTTGATGATTACAAAACATATATAGTTATTTGTACTAATCATATTTTAGTGTTTAAGTGTGTTTCAGGGTTCTAAGGATTCAAGAGGTGTTCTTCCCTAAAGGAAGGTATTTGTGACTCAAGTTGACTCAATTCAGGTTCAAGAATTCAAGCTATACAACATTCCATATGGAGAAGCCCTAATTTGAAGATCATGTAGTCACCTAGAACCTTTGTAAGAATTAGTTTGTTAAAGAATGAGGTTATGATAAGTTGGCTCAAGAAAACACACACACACTTTCATTTTTTTCAAAATACGGTTTTTGTTTTGGATAGTTGGATTAGGTGCATGTCTTGGTTATTATACATGTCTCTAAATAGTTTATACTTTTACGACTTGTTTATATCATGTATACCAACCCTTATAGCATACTACTTAATTATATAGCCATTTAAAATTATTTTAAAATTTCTTCTAATTTTAAATTTTTTCCTATAAAAATTCTGTTTCAGGCCCAACGGTCGACCGGCTCTAGTTCAGGCCTGATCGGTCGACCACACCGGTCGCCGGGCCTTGTGGCTTTGGCATGCACGTTTGTGCACGTCTGCCGGTCGACCGGACCGGTCGACCGACTGACTGACCCTTGCTCTCGGGTTTTGTCGGTCGACCGGGCCAGTCGACCGACAGAACAAAGACTTGTTTTTTTTTTACCTCCGGTCGACCGAGTCCAACGGCTAGTTACCAGTTAGACTGCCGGTCGACCGGGCAGGTCGACCGCCAGCTGCCAGCAGCCCCAACGGCTAGTTTCTTGAGTTTTGTTTTCTTGATTTGATTGTGATGTTTGTGTCAGCTATCTCTGAATTTCTGGAGGCTATTTCCTGACCTATTAAACTAGTTTTAATGATGATTAGATCTCTTCTAATCCCTATAAATAGATGGCATTGGTCCCTTGTTAAAATAAAAAAAAATCCTCATTGTTTTCAAGTTTCCAAAAGAAAGAAAAGTTTTTAAAGTTCTCACTTTCTAAAGTGCAATCTTGGTTAAAGTTTCTTAGTTGTTTTCAAGCTATTTCTTACTACTTTACAACTGATTTTCTCACTTCACTTCTTGAGACAAAAATCTTTCCTATTCTATAAGGAGTTGTAAGAGAGAAGTTTGCGGTCCTTTTGATCACCTTGTTACTTGTACTTTCTTTGTGTTGAGATCCCTCTTGAGTAGAGGATTGGATTGGTGGGAGTTCGGTACTCCAGTCTTGTGTAGATCTCTTGTAATTCTCTTTGCGGATTTAGTGGAAATCCTTCACAGTGGTGGAGGTGGGGACGTAGAGCGGTGGCTCGAATCTCGAAACAAATTCCATGTGTTTGCGATTGGTTTCCTTATTGCTTTTTTATTGCTTTACATTTCTATCTTGTGATATCTCTTGTTTGCAGCTCATTGCACCCATTTCATTTTCTTGCATTTTCGGTCTTTACTCATCTCAACAAGAAAGCAATTACGCGCCTCAACTCATAATCTAGAGGAATCAAAGAGGAGAAGTTCTAGAGCCCTTCACGGGGAATTCGACTTCAATTTCCTGTTTTGATTGACTGGTTGCATCATATATACATACTTGTTTAAAAAGATCATTAGATTAGCATTAACACATATTCACCCCCTCTAGGCGTTTTTCAATTGGTATCAGAGCTTTGATCTCTAGGCTTTTGGCTTAACAACCTTAGAGAGATCCTATATTGCTAATCACTCTATTCATTTTTCATCCTCATACACTTAGTAAAAATGGCCGAAGGAATTAAGACCCCACCCAAGTTTGATGGCCTTAACTTTCCCATATGGAAGGTTAAGATAACCGTATTTTTGCAATCCTTAGGGAGCCGGGTTGCAAAGGCGATGACCAAACCTTTTAGTGCACCCCTTGGTGATGAGGACACTTGGTCCGATATTGCCACGAAAAAGTTTGACACTAATGCTAGGGCATACTATGCCTTGCTTCAAGCTCTTAATGACGATGATATTTCTAGAGTCATTCATTGCAAATCCGCACATGAGATTTGGACTCACTTACTTGTCACTCATGAGGGGACTTCACAAGTAAAAAGGGCAAAAATCGACCTTCTTCGTTCCCAATATGAAAATTTTTCTATGCAAGAGAATGAAACCATAGATGATATGGTTACTAAGTTTACAAAGATTACTAATAGACTTTCTTCTTTAGGTGACGGCATTGACAACGACCAAAAAGTGAGGAAGATCATCCGTGCACTCCCTCCATCTTGGGAAGTCAAAGCCACAACTTTGAAGGAGCTCAATGACAAGGAAGAAATGGAGCTTATCGGTCTCATTGGGAATCTCAAAACCCATGAGATGGAAAGAAAAGCAAGAGAAGAGATATCTTCTCCCAAGAAGAAAGCTATTGCCTTCAAGAGTTCTTCCACCTACTCCGACGAGGATTATGAAGAAGAAGATGATGAAGATCTTTCTCTTCTTGTAAAGAATATTCGGAGAATGTACAACAAGGCAAAGTTTCAAAATAGAAGGAGATGGCAAGGTAAAGAAGAGAAGAAAATCATTTGCTTCAATTGCCGAAAGTCGGGTCACATTGTCGCGGAATGTCCGAAAAACAAAAGTAAACCCTCCACCTCCAAAAAGCCATACAAAAAGAAAGCTTTAAAGGCTACTTGGGATTCGGAGAGTGAATTCGATGATGAAGTCGACACCGCCAACATGTGCTTCATGGCAAATGAAAGCACAAGCAAGGTAACTCCCGATATATCTATTGATTGTGAACTTTCTATAGATGAATTAGGAGAAGCTTTTGAAGAACTATCTCATAACTATGATTTTCTCAAAGAGAAATACTTGAAAATGAAAAAGGAAAATGAATCACTCAACCACAAAGTTTTCATTCTTACAAAAGAAAAAGATGAATTGTTTTCTACTCTATCTTCTACTTAAAAGGATTTTGATGAATATAAAATTTATTGCAAAGGTAAATTTTCACAAATTGATGAAAATGAGATTTCCTTGCTAAAGAAGAGAATTGATTCATTAGGAGTAGTTTTGAAGAAATGTGAATTTGATAAAACTAGACTAGAGGCTATGTTTTCTAAGAAACATGTCCCAAGAAACATTCACATGCTATTCATACTCATGTTCATAAATCACAACCTTTACATCATGCCAAGCACCCTAAACATGCCCACACTCCACACACACATCTGCATTCATGTATGGTAAAGTCTCTTCATGCACATATTGTGGCCGTAAAGGCCATTTGGTTAAATTTTGCTATGATAGGATTAATGCATCGCATAATCATGTTTGGGTTCGGAGTACTAACATTCAAGGACCCAAGAAAGTTTGGGTACCAAAGTCAACAAATTTGTTAAATGATGTAGGTACATTCCAAAGCCCAACGACGTAAGGGGTTGTCGTATCTTGATAGTGGTTGCTCAAGGCACATGACTTGGGATATCAACAACTTCGCAACCCTATCAAGATACCATGAAGGTGACACCGTCACCTTCGGAGATGACGCCAAAGAAAAGATCATTGGTATTGGTAATGTTAAACTTAGTACATCTCCTTTAATAGAAAATGTTGTTTTAGTTGATGGCCTCAAGAATAATCTCTTGAGTGTTAGTCAACTTTGTGATAAAGGTTTTAATGTTATTTTTGATGACCTAGCATGTAGTGTTATTGATAGACAATCTGATGCACAATGCATGTATATTTTTCAGATTTCGTGAAAACAATGTATACATGATTGACATGTCTAATATGTTATGCAATGCTACTTGTTTGAAAGCACTCGATGATGACTCTTGGTTGTGGCATAGGAGATTAGGCCACATTTCTTTTCACCATCTATCTAGATTAAACAACAAGGAAATGGTGAAAGGTATTCTTTTCTTGAACTTTAAAAAGGACCGCATTTGCGATGCGTGCTAACTTGAGAAACAAACCAAATCCTCTTTCAAGTCAATCAAGGATATCATGACATCACGACCTTTGGAGTTGATCCATATGGATTTGTTTGGTCCTACACAAACCAAAAATCTAAGTGGAAATCGTTTTGGTTTCGTTTTAGTTGATGATTTCTCTTGTTTTACTTGGGTTTTCTTTTTAGAACACAAAAATCAAGCCTTTTTATATTTTCAAGCCTTTAAGAAAAGAGTTGAAAAGGAAAAAGATTATTCTATTTTAAGAATAAGAAGTGATAGAGATGGTGAATTCAATAACCAACCTTTTACCACTTTTTGTGAAGAACATGGAATTAAGCATGAACTATCTTGTCCTAGAACTCCACAACAAAATGGAGTCGTTGAGAGGAAAAATCGTACATTACAAGAGATGGCTAGACAATGATAAATGAGTACGGTCTCCCTTATTATCTATGGGCCGAGGCCGTTAACACATCTTGCTACATATCAAATAGGATTTTCTTATGCAAAAACACTTCTAAAACATCTTTTGAGATTTATTTTTCTAGAAAGCCAAATGTTTCATACTTAAAATTTTGGTTGTAAATGTTTTGTTTTGAATACTAAAGATAATTTAGGTAAATTTGATGCAAAGTCTTATGAAGCAATTTTTATTGGTTACTCTAACACTAGTAAAGCTTATAGAGTTTTCAATAAGTCATCCTTGACTATTGAATAATTTATACATGTAAAGTTTGAGGAATCTAATGTGTTTGTTGAGAATATTGTAGAAATAGATTCCCTAAATGAAGACATGGAGAAAATTTCTTTGAAGGACTCACCTACTCTTGAAGACATGCCAAAGGGTGATGAAGAAAATGAAGTTCGAGAAGTTGACGTGGAAACTACTCAACCACTTCCAAAAGATTGGAGATTAAATCCACATCATCCCAAGATCTTATTATAGGTGAAGTATCAAAAGGGGTAACTACTCGTTCTAAACTTCATGATTTTTGTGAGCACTATGCATTTATTTCTCACTTTGAACCAAAGAACATCCTCGAAGCCGAGGGCGACTCATATTGGTTGCTAGCCATGAAAGAGGAGCTCAATCAATTCGAGCACAACCAAGTTTGGCATCTTGTTCCTAGGCCCCACGATAGACCAACAATTGGTACTAAGTGGATCTTTAAGAACAAGTTGGATGAGTCAGGAAATGTTGTTAGGAATAAAGCTAGGTTAGTGGCCCAAGGTTACACTCAAGTCGAAGGTATCGATTTTGAGGAACTTTTGCACCCGTAGCATGTCTTGAAGCCATACGGATGACACTTGTATTTGCTTCATATAAAGATTTTAAACTTTTTCAAATGGATGTAAAAAGTGCTTTCTTAAATGGATTTATTGAAGAGGAGGTGTATGTTGAACAACCCCCGGGTTTGTTGATCCTACACATCCGGATTTTGTTTTCAAACTAGACAAAGCTCTTTATGGTTTAAAACAAGCCTCTAGGGCTTGGTATGAAAGACTCTCTTCATTTCTTATTTCAAATGGTTTTAATAAAGAAAAAATAGATACTACTTTGTTTACTAACATGTTGATAATGATATACTTATAGTTCAAATATATGTTGATGATATCATATTTGGTTCTACTAACGAAAATCTTTGCAAAGCTTTTGAATCATGCATGAAGGAGGAATTTGAGATGTCTATGATGGGCGAGCTTAACTACTTACTTGGTCTCCAAATCAAGCAAAAGAAGGCTGGGTTTTCATCAATCAAGCTAAGTACACGAAGGAACTTATCAAGAGATTTGGGCTTGAAAGAGCTAAGACAAGCAAAACTCCCATGGCTACCACTACAAAGCTTAACAAGGATGAACAAGGTACAAATGTAGACATTAAACTTTATCGTAGCATGATTGGTAGTTTATTGTATTTAACGGCTAGTAGACCGGACATTATGTTTTATGTATGTCTTTGTGCTCGATTTCAATCGTGTCCTAAAGAGTCCCATTTGATTGCGGTAAAACGCATTATTAGATACCTTAAGGGCACAATTGAAATGGGTTTGTGGTATCCGAAGACCGGACAATTTTCATGACGAATTTTTCGGATGCCGACTATGCGGGTTGTAGAGTGGATAGGAAGAGTACAAGTGGAACATGTCAATTTCTCGGTAATTGTCTTGTTTCATGGTCTTCCAAGAAATAAAATTCGGTAGCCCTCTCAACCGCCGAGGCGGAGTATGTTGCGGCGGGGGCTTGTTGTGCACAAGTCCTTTGGATGAAACATACTCTCCTTGACTATGATTTGCACTTTGACCACATTAAAATATTTTGTGATAATACTAGTACTATTCATATGACTAAAAATGCAAATCAACATAGTAAGACTAAGCACATTGACATTCGGTATCACTTTCTTAGAGATTATTATGAGAAAGGTGATATTGACATTGATTATGATTCTACCGATTTTTAACTTGTCGATATTTTTACAAACCACTAGACTATACTAGATTTTCTTTTATTTGTGGAGAATTGAATGTTTATGTTATGGACTCATGAAATTTTTTAACAATAATTACCCTTTTTGATGTATGACAAAAAGGGGGAGAAAAAGTTAGTTTATCGTTTTGAGTTTTGAGTTTTTGAGTTTTGAGTTTTGAGTTATGTGCTTTATGTTAAACTCTTATGTCCTTTTTATTCTTGTTTTTACTATTTATTCATGTATATAGCCATTCATATATATAGCATGTTTTGAGGGGAGCTTCCAAGCTCTTTTCACATTTTTCTCATTTTTTTGTTAAATAACTCATATGTTTTGTCATCATCAAAAAGGGGGAGATTGTTGGCCCAAGGTTACAATCACCCGATTTTTGAGTTTTGATGATTACAAAACATATACAGTTATTTGTACTAATCATATTTTAGTGTTTAAGTGTGTTTCTGGGTTCTAAGGATTCAAGAGGTGTTCTTCCCTAAAGGAAGGTATTTTTGACTCAAGTTGACTCAATTCGGGTTCAAGAATTCAAGCTATACAACATCCCATATGGAGAAGCCCTAATTTGAAGATCATGTAGTCACCTAGAACCTTTGTAAGAATTACTTTGTTAAAGAATGAGGTTATGATAAGTTGGCTCAAGAAAACACACACACTTTCATTTTTTTCAAAATACGGTTTTTGTTTTGGATAGTTGGATTAGGTGCATGTCTTGGTTATTATACATGTCTCTAAATATTTTATATTTTTACATCTTGTTTATATCATGTATACCAACGCTTATAGCATGCTACTTAATCATATACCCATTTAAAATTATTTTAAAAATTCTTCTAAGTTCAAAATTTTTCCTATAAAAATTCTGTTTCAGGCCAACGGTCGACCGGGCGGTCGACCGGCTCTAGTTCAGGCCTGATCGGTCAACCGCACCGGTCGACCGGGCCTTATGGCTTTGGCGTGCACATTTGTGCACGTCTGCCGGTCGACCGGACCAGTCGACCGACTGACTGACCCTTGCTCTCGAGTTTTGTCGGTCGACCGGGCCAGTCGACCGACAGAAAAAAAGACTTGTTTTTTTGTTTTGCCTCCGGTCGACCGACCGGTCGACTGAGTCCAACAGCTAGTTGCCAGTTAGACTGTCGGTCGACCGGGCCGGTCGACCGACAGCTGCCAGCAGCCCCAACGACTAGTTTCTTGAGTTTTGTTTTCTTGATTTGATTGTGATGTTTGTGTCAGCTATCTCTGAATTTCTGGAGGCTATTTCCTGACCTATTAAACTAGTTTTAATGATGATTAGATCTCTTCTAATCCCTATAAATAGATGGCATTGGTCCCTTGTTAAAATCAAGAAAAATCCCCATTGTTTTCAAGTTTCCAAAAGAAAGAAAAGTTTTTAAAGTTCTCACTTTCTAAAGTGCATTCTTGGTTAAAGTTTTTCAGTTGTTTTCAAGCTATTTCTTACTACTTTATAACCGATTTTCTCACTGCACTTCTTGAGCCAAAAATCTTTCCCATTCTATAAGGAGTTGTAAGAGAGAAGTTTGTGGTCCTTTTGATCACCTTGTTACTTGTACTTTCTTTGTGTTGAGATCCCTCTTGTGTAGAGGATTGGATTAGTGGGAGTTCGGTACTCTGGTCTTGTGCAGACCTCTTGTAATTTTCTTTGTGGATTTAGTGAAAATCCTTCACGGTGGTGGAGGCGGGGACGTAGAGCGGTGGCTCGAACCTCGAAACAAATTCTTTGTGTTTGCGATTGGTTTCCTTATTACTTTTTTATTGCTTTACATTTCTATCTTGTGATATCTCTTGTTTGCACCTCATTGCACCGATTTCATTTTCTTGCATTTTTTGGTCTTTACTCATCTCAAAAAGAAAGCAATTACGCGCCTCAACTCATAATCTAGAGGAATAAAAGAGGAGAAGTTCTAGAGCCCTTCACGGGGAATTCGGCTTCAATTTCTTGTTTTGAGTGACGGGTTGCATCATATATACATACTTGTTTAAAAAGATCATTAGATTAGCATTAACACCTATTCACCCCCCCTCTAGGTGTTTTTCAAACTTCACTTTTCCCATCAACATTTGGCTTATCTTCATGAGTAGGTGAGTCCTTCAAGGTAATTCTCTCCATGTCTTCACCTAAGGAATCTATTTTTACAATATTCTCAACAAAAATATAAGATTCCTCAAATTTTACATGTATAGATTCTTCAATAGTCAAAGATGATTATTGAAGACTCTATAAGCTTTACTAGTGTTAGAATAACCAACAAAAATAGCTTCATATGATTTTGCATCAAATTTACCTAAATTATCTTAGTATTTAAAACAAAACATTTACAATCAAAAACTTTAAAATATGAAATATTTGGTTTTCTTGAATAGTAAATTTCAAAAGATGCTTTAGAAGTGTTTTTGCATAAGAAACCCTATTTGATATGTAATAAGATGTGTTTACGGCCTCGGCCCATAGGTATTGAGGGAGACCGTACTCATTTATCATTGTCCTAGCCATTTCTTGTAATGTTCGATTTTCTCTCAACAACTCCATTTTGTTGTGGAGTTCTAGGACAAGATAGTACATGCTTAATTCCATATTCTTCACAAAAGTGGTAAAGTGTTGGTTATTGAATTCACCATCTCTATCACTTCTTATTCTTAAAATAAAAGAATCTTTTTCCTTTTCAACTCTTTTCCTAAAAGTTTGAAAATGTGAAAAGACTTGATTTTTATGTTCTAAAAAAAAAACCAAGTAAAACGAGAAAAATCATCAATTAAAATGAAAGCAAAACGATTCCCACTTAGACTTTTGGTTTTAGTAGGACCAAACAAATTCATATGAATCTAACTCCAAGGGCCGTGATGTCATGATATCCTTGATGGATTTGAAAGAGGACTTAGTTTGTTTTCCAAGTTGGCACGCATCGCAAATGCGGTCCTTTTTAAATTTCAGGTAAGGAATACCTTTCACTATTTCTTATTGTTTAATCTATATAGATGGTCAAAAGAAATATGACCTAATCTCCTATACCATAACCAAGAATCATTATTGAAGGCATTCAAACAAGTAGCATTGCATTGCATTCACAAAGTTTGAAAAATATACATGCATTAGTTTGTCTATCAATTACACTACAAGCTAAGTCATCAAAAATCACATTAAAACCTTTATCACAAAGTTTACTAACACTCAAGAGATTATACTTGAGTCCATCAACTAAAGCAACATTTTCTATTATAGGAGATGTACCAAGTTTAATGTTACCTATACCGATGATTTTTCCTTTGGCGTCATCTCCGAAGGTGACGGTACCACCTTCATGGTATCTTGATAGGGTTACAAATTTGTTGATATCCCAAGTCATGTACCTTGAGTAACTGCTATCAAGATACCACCGCTTCCTACGTCTTTGAGCTTTGAAGTGTACCTACATCTTATAATAAATTCGTTGACTTTGGTACCCAAATTTTCTTGGGTCCTTGAATGTTAGCATTACGAACCCAAACATGATTATGTGATGCATTTATCCTATCATAGAAAAATTTAAACCAAATGACCCTTTCGGCCACGATATGTGCATGCATAAACTTTACCATACATGAATGCATGATGAGTGTGTGGGGTGTGGACATGTTTTGGGTGTTTCGCATGATGAAGGTTGTGATTTATGATCATGGGTGTGTGTAGCATGTGATTGTTTCTTTGGGATATGTTTTTTAGGAAACATAGCCTCTAGTCTAGATTTATCAAATTCACATTTATTTAATTCTTCTCCTAATTAGTCAATTTTCTTCTTAGCATGGAAATCTCATCTTTATCAATTAGTGAAAATTTACCATTGCAAGAAATTTTATAGGCATCAAAATCCTTTTGAGTATAAGTGAGAGTTGAAAACAATTCATCTTTTTCTTTTGTGAGAGTGAAAATTTTGTGGTTAAGTGATTCATTTTCCTTTTTCATTTTTAAATATTTCTTTTAAGAAAATCATAATTTTGAGATAGTTCTTCAAAAGCTTCTCCTAAGTCATCTATAGATAATTCACAATCTTCAATAGATGATTCGGGAGTTACCTTTCTTGTGCTTTTCATTTGCCATGAAACACATGTGGAGGTGTCGATTTCCTCCTCGGATTCACTCTCCGAATCCTAAGTAACCTTTAAAGCTTTCTTCTTGTATGGCTTCTTGGAGGTGGAAGGTTTGCCCTTGTTTTCCGGACATTCCGCAACGATGTATTCCGGCTTCCGGTAATTGAAGTAAATGATTTTCTTCTCTTCTTTACCTTGCCATTTCCTTCTATTTTGAAAGTTAGCCTTGTTGTACATTCTCCGAACGTTTCTCACTACAAGTGAAAGATCTTCATCATCCTCTTCTTCATCATCTTCGTCGGAGTAGGTGGAAGAGCTTTTGAAAGCAATTGTTTTCTTCTTTGGAGGAGCCATCTTTTCTCTTGCTTTCGTTCCATCTCATGGGTCTTGATATTCCCAATGAGATCGATGAGCTCCATTTCCTCCTTGTCGTTGAGCTCCTTCAAAGTTGTAGCTTTGACTTTCCAAGATGGAGGGAGTGCACGGATGATGTTCCTCACTTTTTGGTCTTGTCAATATCGTCACCTAAAGAATAAAGACCGTTAGTTATCTTTGTAAATTTTGTAACCATATCATCTATGGATTCATTTTCTTGCATGGAGAAGTTTTCATATTGGGAACGTAGAAGGTCAATTTTAGCCCTCTTTACTTGTGATGTTCCTGTTGGCCCAGAGGCCTTCCACTCTAGTTTTGATGATGATTAACTCATGTAGTTATGTTTACTAATTATCTTGTGATGTTTAGTTTCAGATCATTTAATCAAGATATTAGTTGGTGATTGCTTCAATAAGATGGTTTGGAAGCTTTCACATGGTGATTCCAGAGCCCGAGCATCAAGATCATACATAGCACTCGTTGGAGTCAAGCTCGGTGGATCACGGTTTGGATCGAGTCGACTTGAAGATGGAGATCGTCAAGAAGACTTAGGTATCCTAGGTTTGTTTGTGTTTTAGATCCATGTGTAAAGATTAGATAGTGTGATATGCTCAAGTTCACAATACACACACGTTTTTTTTTTGGATATTGGTTTTCGATTTTTGGTTTAACCGATATTGGTTTTCATGAATAGATAGTATCAATACAAGTTTACTTTGTTTAAGTGTATATTAGATATATTCTATATACATGTAAGCTTATTTCCTAGACAAACTTATGTTGAGATGCCTATTCATGAGGTTTGGTGTTTTGTGTTTTTAACAAAACATATTTTTGGAAATAAAAGACAAAAATATGAATATGTATATGTTTCATGTATATTGGACCTATGTCCATATGCAACATGTTTTAAAATGATTAAGTATCATGTTTTGTGTTTGGATATGTTTTGGACAAAGTTTATTTGAAAAATCCAAGTTTGGAAAAATACAGGTTCTGGTTTTCGGTAATTTTTCCATTACACAAAAATAGTTTAAAATGTTTAATATTTGTGTGAAATTTTTATCACATGTTTATATATCATATATAAAGTTAGAAGCTATTTTGAGGATTTTTAGAAGTTTTATGGGATTTATTAGAATTATTTAAAACCCAGTTTTCTGACCCAGATTGCCTTCTGCCAGGCTCTGGCGGTCGACCGGGACGGTCGACCGACGTGCACACACCTGTGCACGTTGGCCAGGCACTTGGGCGGTCGACCGGCCAGAGAGCTTTGCTCTATGAATTTTTACGGTCGACCGGGCCGGTCGACCGCTGGCTTCCAACGGTCATTTTTTTGACCGTTGGCGGTCGACCACCAGCCGCCAAGGCTGACAGATCAGCCCCAACGGCTAGTTATTGTTGGGAATATAAATACCCCACTTCTTTAGGGTTTTTGGTTAAGTTTTCATGAGCCAAAATTTTCCTACCTTTTAGTGTTTTGTTTCAAGATTCAAAAGAGTTTTTAGAGCTAAAAAGATTTGATCTTTGCTTTGTTTTAAAAAGAGTTGGAAAATCATTTTGAAAAGGAAATTCTTAGGGAATTGTTTTGATCTTAATTATCTATTTTATCTAGAGTTTTCCCTAGAGTTTTCTTTGAGTTTTTGATTTCCAAACTCTTGGTTTTCTCCACACTTGAGCTATATCTCCTATCATTCTATTAGGATCATTTATTTGTGGGAAAAGAATTGTTTGAGGTTGTGGAAACCTCCAAGTTGTAAACCCTTTCATTTGTTGTATCCCTCTTTAGTAGAGGTGGATTTGGGTTGTTGGTTGCTCCCTCTTTGGTAGAGGTTGAGGTTGTGGTTTACTCCCTCTTGTGTGAGGTGGAGTTGGATTGGTGTTTGCCTTGGTGGAGGTTGTATTTGTTGGATTGGTGGAGTTCGGTACTCCGGTCTTCGGTAGACCATTTGATTGCCTCGGTGGAGGTTGTATTGATTGAGAGAGGAGTTCGGTACTCCCGTTGTATTTGCAAATCCTCGGTGGGAGTCCTAGGTGGACAAGTTAGTGGATTAGAAATCCTTCTCGGTGAAGGCGGGGACGTAGAGCTCGGTGCTCGAACCTCGAAACACATCTTGTTGTTTGCGTTTGATCCATTGACTCTTAACTCTCTCTCTTTATATTGTGCCTTGCATCTATTCATATTGCTCATTCATATCTTATATACTTGTGTTGTGCCTTGCATTGATTCATATTGCTTATTCCTATATGCTTGGTTGTGTTTATTTGTGTGCCTCACTTGTGCTTAACCACGAGAGCTTCATATAGCGCCTCAACTCTTATTCAGAGGAATCAAGAGGAGTTAGTCCAGAGCCCTTCACGGGGAATTCGGCTACACTCGTGGTTGCACTAGGTGTTGTTGCAAATTAGTTTTAATTTCCGCATTTAGTTCATTAGATTAGTGGTACACCTATTCACCCCCCTCTAGGTGTACTTTCAGTTCCCTCGTGAGTGACTAGAAGTGAGTCCAAATCTCATATGCGAATTTGCAGTGAATGACTCTAGCAATGTCATCGTCATTAAGAGCTTGAAACAAGGCATAGTGTGCCCTAGCATTAGCATCAAA
>JAVJIF010013358.1:0-152195 GCA_038442645.1 Agave tequilana | reverse complement strand
ACATGAGAAAAGGGAAAAAAGGGGGTTAGCTTTTGAAGACCAGTTTCTCTTCAATCCCTCACTTCACTCTCTCTCAGCTTGATCCAAGGTCCCCTTCCCCTTTGCTTCCGATCGATCCAAGATGAATTTAAGCAGCAAGTTTTTTTTGGATTTTTCTGATTTTTTGGGGGGCTTTTTGGAGGTGAGGAGACAAGGAATTTGGTAGTTTTGAGGATTTAGGGTTTGGGTTTAATTTGCGTTCATGGGAGTTTGAGAATTGAACTTGATTTGCTGAATACAGTAGATTTATGTTGTTACTGTAGTTTTATCATGATTCTATTTTATGCTGTTACTGTATTTCTTTTTGAAAGAAATATCTGATCTATTTCCTGAAATTGTTTTTGAAAGAAATATTTGGTCTGTAATGGAGCATGACTCAATCTCAAGCTTAGAGCTCAAACACATACGCACATAGTTTTGATGTCCAATAACATCAACTTTTAGTGGCAGTTGGCTCAGCTATGAATCCTTTGGCCCTCAGTTGGCAGGTAGAAAAGTGCCTCACTGAAGTGAGGCGCATCGCCTCGCTTGCACTTTGCACATCGCGCATATTACGTCATTTGCGTCTCGGACTGCACTTTGCGCCTGAACAACATTGGAAGTAGTGGCGGTGACAGCAGCCATAGAAGCACGGAACAGCAAAGTGGTTGGCAACATCTAGACCTGCAAAAGCTTGATTCAGGTTAGATCTTTTCTCCCTCCCCTCTTTCCCTTTTCTTTACCTTTTTGGGATTACTGGATCTACCTCTTTCCCTTGATCTTTAAGTATTTCTAGTTCAGTTGAAATGATTCTGGTTCGAAATTGTTATGTTTCAAACAAGTCAGAATCTTTGTCGAAACTACATCGAAACTCACATGTTTCATCTCATACTTCCCAAAACCTATTTTAGAACCGGTTCCATACTGAGCCCTTCAAAACCAGTACAAAACGTCCAAGAAACCAATACGTTGCAGGCGAAACCTCGTACGTTGTTGAAACCCATGACTTGAAACATGCAAACAAACAAGGATCATAAGGCTCTTAGAAATGCATAAAGAGTTTACATACCATGATTTCCAATAAAAAGAAAGAGTACACAGAAAAAAAACGACATATAATATAGTACAGAGCGTGTGAGATTAATTGCAGTTACAAAATTGGAGCACACTTTCAAGGAGCTTAGGCAAATGATCTCAGATAGCTTTGTGATTCCTACATACGATGAAGCTTTCATTCACTAACTAAAATATGTAATATTATCAAGCAAATTTTATTCAGATCCTACTCTCCACAGAAAGAAAAGGAGAGTGTGTTGTTTGGTCAACATCAAGGCTTCAAACCCTATGATACAGTATAAGTTTTAACTTTGAAGAATATGCAATAACCAAAAGTCACACGTCTAGAAAATCAAGATTACACCACCACAACATATGCATAAACACGCACACATGCACAGGCCACAAACACGTGCACAAACCAGACAAGCTCTAATATTCCTTTTATTTTGTCTTTTTCCCCAAAATTTCAAACTGCTGCACTTACTATTATAATTTTACTTTCCCTTATTTTGCTTCGTTCCTCATTCCTCTTTATTGAAGTTTTTATACACTTATTGTAGTTTGATGAAGTCGACATATAACTGACTCATACCATAGGTTCTGGCCGATAACCTAAACTTTGTGCGGAAAACTGGTCCAGAAAAAGAAAGTGACATTGTGTATAATCAAGATGTCATAGCACTTCTGACTGTTCAGGTAAAATGCTGGGTTTCATTTCTCAACTCATAGTTGGCAGGTTCACCTCCAGTATGGCAGTCTGGTGAATCTTAAGTGTACTTATCAAAGTTCTTTCATTCCACATGTTTATTTCCTCTCCAACTTTAGGATTACATTGGTGATCATGAATGTTCTCTTGTTTTCTCTTTCTCACAAGACCAACTTATTTTACTATTCCACTTAAGACTAGTTGATGTAATACAAGATCGCAATCACCTTCGAATACAAATAAAAAAGAAAAATTAGGGTTTTACAAGAAATAAAATGAAAAGAGAGATCAGAGTTGGAGAAAGAAACAGATACTTTGAGCTTCGCACCCCTTACACCTCGGGCTTCGCACCCAAAACTCAAGAGCACTCTCAAGAGAATTTAACTGAAAAAAGTTTAATTATTCATTGTCTACTTATAAAGAAGTCCAGGGGGTCTTTTATAGGCTTTACAAGAATCTACTTCTCGAATATAACTGATGCGGTACTAAAAGCAAAATAGAGAAAACATGACATCTCAAAATAAACAAGGCATGAAAAAACAACTGGCAACTAGTGTGATGTCCTCATCATTTTCCTGGATGGGAGAAACTCGACCCTGTCGAGGAAGGGTCCTCACGAAGTGTCTCAGTCGGGTCAAGGTGGTGGTCATTGTTCTAAAAAACGGTTTCATTATTCGTGCGGTCCAACACTAAATAATGATTAATCGGATTAATCGGAGATTTATCGGAGATTAATCATTTTTGAAAATTTTAATATATTTAATTATATTTATGCACAACTACATATGAATATATACAGTTAATTATTGAAAATACCTAAATATTATACAAGACAATATCTAAATGTGAAGTTATAAACCATGATATGATGAACAAAACAATATGAATAAATAGTAAAAAAGAATAAGTAAAAGAACTTATCTCTTCACATTAGTAATCCAAGATTTCAAATTTTACAACATAAATATAAATCAAAGAACTTACTTGCAAAATAAGATAAATAAAAAAATTAGTAAGTTTATAATCAAAATAATGAGCTTTAAAGAATGATGAAGAAAGGTTACTAAATAAGTTAATTTGAAAAATAATCAAAATAATAAAACACAAGTATCACTTTATGCAAAATATACAATAATAAAATATCATAATTCATCTACTATTTAAAAAATAACAGTTCATCTACTATTTAATAAAAGATCATTATCAAATCATCAACATCTCAATATAAACTACTTAGCGATCCAACACACACAAAGTGATAAGTTTTTCAAATAAAAAAATATGAAATACCTAAATGATTAATCAATGATTAATCGAATTAATCAGGCATTAATCGGAGATTAATCATTTTGGACTCGATTAATCGGTCGAGCGCATAATCAGAGCGATTAATGTAATATTAAGCGGGCTGCCACTGAATAGGATTAATCGGCTGATTAATCGGCTGATTAATCGGCTGATTAATCCGATTTTTAGAACAGTGGTGGTGGTCATAGCAGCAGCATGGGTACATTATGTCAAGACCCTGGTGGCGGAGGAAGAGCTGGTCTCCATGACGGATCGGCTGTGGAAGATAGCAGCTCAATCAAGACACAGAGAGTAGAGTGAGCATCATCCCTGCTGAAGACAGAGCTACACCAGGATCCCACGGGCTATCCAATTCGTAAGCAATGGAAGTAATCCTCTTTAGAGTCCTATCGAAATCTTTACGCCAAGCGTGCAACTTCCTCGCAGTCTCAGTGTGACTCGTAATCATCACCTTATTATCAACTGCAAATTCCTGCAAAATACTATATAGGTATGCAGCAAATTTGTAGGTGTCATTGCAAATTACTATCAGGCTAGTGATATCATCAATATGTGCAACAAGCAGATGCAAAGCAGTAGATATTCTAGGCATAACTCCTAACGATGGGAGAATGAGAGATATGACATGCCTAGAGGACACACATCTAACGATGGAGGTACACGGGACTCAGACACAAACTCTAAACAGCCAGAAAAAGAAGCACTAGAAACTATCTGCTGGATTTTGACAAGAAACTCAGGTGACTCACTAAAGATGAATCGATAGGAACAATCATAAAATTATATTCAACCAGTGTTCGTAAACTCGGCCGAGTCGGATACGACTCGGCCGAGTCGTATCCGACTCGGCGCCCTCCGGTACGACTCGGAGGGCCGAGTCAATAGAAGATCGGCGAGTCGACCCGGATCGGGTCCGACTCGGACCCGACTCGGCCGAGTCGTTCACGACTCGGCCGAGTTGACCGAGTCGGGTCCGAGTCGGACCCGATCCGGGTCGACTCGGCGCCCGTGACGCCTCCCTTAAAAAGCGCTGAGGGAGAGAGAGATCAGATCTGATCTCTCTCTCTCTCGTCGTCCCCCCGCGAAGCCCTCGCCGTCCCCCGCGTCGCCGTAGCCGTCGCCGTCGCAGTCCGTCTGCAGGTAACTTCTCCCTCTCCCCTCTCTCCCTCTCAGTCTCTCTCTCTCCCCCTCTCTGTGCCTCTCTCTCCCTCTCTTTCTCTCTCCCCCGCAGCGGCGCAGCGTCTCTCTTTGCCTCTCTCTCTCCGTCTCTCTCTCTGCTCTCTCTCTCTCTCTCCAGCGGAGACTCTCTCTCCCGGCTCTCTCTCTCTCTCTCCGTCTCTCTCTCTGCTCTCTCTCTTCGGCGGAGACTCTCTCACCCGGCTCTCTCTCTCTCTCTCTCTCCGCAGCGACTCTCTCTCTCTGTCTCTCTCTCTGTCGGACTCTATCTCTCTCTCTCTCCCTCTGTATCTCTCTCTCTCTGTCGGACTCTCTCTCTCTCACTATGTATCTCTCTCTCTCTCTGTCGGATTCTCTCGCTCTCTCTCTCTGTATCTCTCTCTTTGTCTCTCTCTGTATCTCTCTCTCTCTGTCTCTCTCCTCTCCCTCTCAGTCTCTCTCCCCTCTCTGTCTCTCCCTCTCCCTCTCAGTCTCTCTCCCCCTCTCTGTCTCTCTCTCTCCCTCTCCCTGTCAGTCTCTCTCTGTCTCTCTCTCTCCTCCACTGTGTTCCCCTCTCTCTCCTCTGTCTCCGTCTCTCTCCCTCTCTCTGTTCCTCTCTCTATAATTAATTTGCATTTATTGTCATTTAATTTAGTTTAGTTTAGGTAAAGTTAATTTAACTTAATTTAGCATGTATTTTGATATTTTTCTACGACGACGCTTGTATTTATGCTTTCACGTTATGTTTTGAGTGTTAGGTGATATGTTTTGAATATGTGATGCATGAATTTGGATGTTTACATTTTTTATGATTTGTCATGATTTTTTCATAATTTTTTTGGCGCTCTATGTAGCGTTTTTTGCGTATCGCCCGAGTCCGATCCGAGTCGCCGAGACCGATCCGTCTCGGTGCCGGCCGAGTCGGCGCCCGAGACCGAAACTTTGAACCATGTATTCAACACAAGGGAACTCGAATGGCTTACTAGACATTGTGGGTGTATTAGGCTCAACTATCTCATTCATGTCATCACTAGTACCATCAGAAGACACATGAATCTCATCAATAGTTGGCGTGTCGGAACCAACTGAAATGTCTTCAATCATACTAACAGTCTTAAGAGAAATGTGGACATCTTCAACCACCTTCGAGTCGTCAACATCATTACTAGACACTGTTCTAACATGATGACACTCCCAAGGACACTGATAATTATAATATCCAATCCCTTACACTTAGAAAACCGGGCCTTGACATTGACTAGCGTTTTGAAAGTTAGGTCTAACTTTAATGCAACATCAAAGGCCTCTTCAATGGTGTCTAAATCATAGGAGCCAATAATCACATTGCGCCTTATTTTAGGTCATAAACCCCAAACAAACCTAGTCTCTGAATGGTGTTCTCTCACTTCACAACGTTGGGTTAAGTCCTTAAATATGGCAATGTAATCCTGGACAGACATACGACCTTGATGGAGGTTGTGTAACTGGTCTACGAGGTGGTCCGTACAATGTTGACTGGTCATGATAATGTTGACTGGTCATGATGGTTTAAATGCAAAATCCAACAATCAAACAGATGCAATGGAGGATCCTAAACTCAAGCAAACTAAATGCATGCACTAAATATAAATACCATAGAGTTCAAGTTCTAAATGTAAGAAATTGCACTCCTAAAATGATGAAAAGTGACATATACTGATGCAACTACTAGATAGAAGTAAATAGCATTTCAACCAACAAATCATCATAATCCAAATAGTAGTTGCAAGTAATTTAACAGTTAATACTTTAACTCAAGTTAGATTATCACATGAGGAGTGAGTCGTTCACGCCTAAACGCAAAAATCCTCTAAGATTTCTCAAACTGGGCTCAAATTGGAATGGAATAGAATGCCGAAACACTGCTCTTCTGTTGCACGAAGAGTACTGGCTCTAAATAAAGGCTTGAAGAGATCAGATTTACTCCAAAAAAAAGTTGTAAAACTTTACCAGTAACTCCGGGACTCAGCTACCAACCCACTGTTTCAGACGGAAGTCGAATCGGACTCCGGACATGCCTGAAACGAGTTCCAGAACAGACGAGTTTTTGGCTTTGGAGGGAAATGAATAGTAACCAGGCACTGTTCACTGTGAACAGTAATCGGAGCGGTTACTGTTCACTGTGAACAATAATCGATAGTTTTTCTGTTTTTCTGTTTTTTCTTTTTTTTCTTTTTTCTGTTTTTTTCTTCTTTTTTCAAAATAAATATAGATATAATAGTAATCGATTCTTTTTTTTCAAAGTAGATCTAGATCTAGATCTCTAGATTAGATCGAGATCTAAATCTAGAGATCTAGATCTAGGATTTGGGGAAGAGAAGAAATTCGAAGGGGATTGGGACCAAAGCTCTGATACCAATTAATGTAATACAAGATCGCAATCACTGTCGAATACAAATAAAAGGACTAAGGTTTTACAAGAAATAAAATGAAAAGAGAGGTTAGATTTGGAGAAAGAACCAGATAACTTTGGGCTTCGCACCCAAAACTCAATAGCATTCTCAAGAGAATTTAACTGGAAAAATTTTAATTATTCGTTGTCTGCTCATAAACTAGGGAGCCTTTATAGGCTTTACAAGAGTTTACTTCTCGGATATAACTGATGTGGTACTAAAAGCAAAATAGAGAAAACATGACATCTCAAAATAAACTAAGGCATGAAAAGATAACTGGCAACTGGTGTGATGTCCTCATCACCAGTATTTATGAAGTTTGACAACCTAGTACAGATTAGCAATTTCTTTAAAATATCACCATAAAATTAGCTACACCTTTTTCTTAGTGCATGGCTAACTCTGAATGGCCTTTGAGTTGATGGGAATTTCAAGCCGCCATTAACTACGCTTTATGACACAGATATTAATTTTAAATAATAAAGGGTATATTGGAGCTAGGAACATCTTAGGCACGGAAGTTTATCACTAAAGCTTGGGAAGAAAAATGAGAGTATGGAAAGTAAAATATTTCAGAATTCAAAAGTTCCTACTCTGCCTTAACTTCAGTGAAGCACCATACAAAACCATTCTACTATTCTATTATTCTCAACACCCTGCCCACCCTATGTTGCGGCGAAACCCCAAATCACCAAACCCCGCTCATCCTTGGGAGCAAAACCAACATACCGGGTTAACTTGGGCACTTCTTGAATACTCCAGAGATTATTTTGAGGCCCTTATAACCATTGAGTGAAATTCATTCACAGCTTCACCAAGAGACAAATGTCAGAACAGCCATAGTTTGAGGTCCATGAATTCAATCAAACATCATAATATTATTGCCTGTTTATAAGTGCCAAGATGACTGTTTAAGATTAAACACGGCCTTATCATGCAATCAAAATGGGATTTCAGAAACTAATAAAGATTGAATCATAAGAAACAGGGCAAACAATCGAAAAATGGAAATTTTCTAAATAGATGAGCGCAACAAGTTGATCAGACATTACCGTATTTGCATCACGAAGCTCAAATGACTTGTCAAGGACACTGTATAAACAGCAATTTGATGCAAATTTCTCAATAATAAAGCTCCGAAAACCAGGAACCTGAAAGGTTATAGAGAAACAGACATAAGCAAGCAAATATATAATAAAATCAGGTTTTTAACATTTTGATCGATTTGCTGGACAATACGTGAAAGAGGGGAAATACCTTATCTTCACCATTATTATATTTTGTACACCAGTCTTTCACAAGATTGACAAAAATCTGAACACACATCTGAAAGTAGACATAAATTCATTAGGCCGCTACTGAACTCCAATTTGTATACAGTAATTACATTTGCAACTGCTTCAGCAAATGATAAAGAAATGTCAGAGAAGATAGTGAACTAGTTATTACCTTCCTCACAACCACGTCTTTGTGACTGCAAGAAGTTAACAGCAGCAACTGCATTATAGCATCCAAATACCCCCTACTATTTGGAGCAAGGAAATTGAAGAGAGGTTGTGTGTTGCCATAACATGAAGAAATGTATATAATGTTCTCTGCAATTCTTGCAATTCACGGATTTCCTGAAAGATTCAGAAGACAGGGTGATACATGTTAGCAAAATATTTATGATACTAAAATAATTTGAAAACAACATTTAAAGTCAATTTCCCTTATGGCGGTTTCTATGAGTAAACAGAAAATTATGGAGTTAATAAACAATAGGCTTGGTCTAGAAACTAATTGGGAACTAACACAATTAAAGTATTTCATTTTATTGCAAAATTTCAAGGAAAACTCTAAGAACAGAAGATAACAAGGATTTAAACAAAATACAAAAACATAAATTAACAACCAAACAGAGAGTGAAATGCTAGGAAGCAGTTCCTTCAAGATGCAACCATGCCAGCTTTGTGGTTTGCCCACTTCCACCAAAACCAAAGATTTACTTGGTCTTTTTTGTTACCAAATAAACCCACCCATCCTAAGAGGTCAGGAGTTGGTTTTCTTCAAATGTGTTGCTAATGTGAATACATGTGACTACAAGAGAAATGAAATGACAAAACAAAAAGATTCATACAACTGACAATGATACAATTCGCTGTTGTATGGGCATATGAAGAAACAACTGAATGTCCAGTTAATCGGTAAGCACACCTTAGCATAGCAAATCAGCAATTAGCCATTAACTTTAAAAGAATGAAATGAAACAGCCATGGCTGCAAGAGGAAGTTTACGAGTTGTACATCTGTGAATGGAAAGTTGAAAACTGTGAGTTGTGTGATATGCTGTAATTATATCGCGAGATGTGAGGTCAAATAGATGTAAACAAGATTGAATAGGGAGGACAACTGATCACATCACGAGAACTAGAATGGGATTTCTGGTGGATCATTTGAACTCAAAAATGATGGGCTCAATACTGATCAGGAAACAAGATCAGAAATAAAACTCAATTCTCTTTCCACTTTCTAGCCATGGAGTATGAATCTATGAAATGTAGGGCATTAGCACCCAAAAAAAAAAATGGCGTGTCTACACAGTTGGACACAAGAGAGTCCATCCGTGTCGAACACTTTCCAAAGTGCAAAACCTTTATTCGTCTCAAGAGTATCCTCAACATGAGATAATGTTATGCCCCCTTTGATAAAAGCCAATGGTAGATAGACCATTTTACTATTTTAAGTTCTTCTATGAATAACAACCAATTACATACATTTATATGAGTTGATATACATTTGTGCAGAAAAAAGACAAATGTATTCTCGCATCAGGGTATTGGAGGATTGTGGTGTCCACTGTCTAAGAATATAATACCCATGTCCATGTCTAAAACTCATGGGCTAAAATTTGATCAGAGAAGACCACGCACACAATCATTTAAAGTAGTCAAATGTTGGAAAAGCTAGCAATGACATGAAGCAGTCCTTTGTAGTCACAGATCACAACTAAGACTGACACACACACACACTAACAATCAAATGGAGGATTTCTTCTTAAGAAATCATTAATATATCACATGAAAATGAAAGTTATGTTTCAATAATAAAACTCAATTCACCCATTTTCTAATACTTCCAGTGTGAACAAAAAGAAACAGATATAGTCATGATCACTGTGATAATCTAGCTCGAGCAAACATCCATACCTCAGTATTAGAGCCAGGACCCGAAGGAAATGCATCACTTGAAAGAGTATTGAATAATCTACTCGCAATAGAAGGAAATATCTCTTCTAGCATACTCGCAACAGAAGAATTGAATTTGCATATAACCTGATTGATTAGTACTAAAAACTCCACCATATCTTTTGGCTGCAACCATCAAGAATCCAATATTAGAATAAGAAATAGGTTAGCATACAAGCAGGACATAGTTTAGAATTATGACAAGGAAATGTAAGTTTATGCTAAACTAAATGGACAGTTCTCTTAATCTTAGACATCGTCATCTTGAGATTTCACCGAACAGAACAGTGCCCATGCAGAAACATAAGTCCATGTGGAGAAGGTTTCGTAGTAAATAATGAAAAAAAAATTAATAACCAGCTACGAGCAACATTACCTTCTAAGCTGGATACCGGAAAGGCAGAGCCTAAGAAAATTATGGACACTAGAGGAGCTTGAAACAAAACTGATGATGCAGTTGGCAGGTCTAAGGCCTGCCGTGTTGGCATAAAGGTTTAGCCTCATCAACCAAAGAACATACCTCCAAACTCTTGTATGCAAAGAGTCCAGAAGAAGGTATAGATGTTAAGATTTTCTTAAGGGGATTGCATTCATCTCTGACAGAATACAGTGCAGCTGTTATTTCAAAACCAATTAAACATGAGCACAAAATCTTTGAGAAGACAGAACTTGCCTAATTAATAATAAATGAAAGCCAGTGCCAGCCAGTAAACCAATAGCAATGGAACTTATCAAAGGCGACGTAAGTTGCTACGCAACCATTCAGCATGTCATCTGAGTTGCAGAAGATACACGGAAGAACTGTGTAATAGGTCGATGTCTGAAGCTTTTAAAAGATCCCGAATCTCTGTCTATCACCTGGCAAATTCCTAATAAATAACTTTGTGACATGCGGAGCCAACCGGCAAACTGACCAAAAAAGGTGTCGCCTCTAATTATTTTCCTCTTCCTAAATTAGTAAACAGTGTTGCCTCCAATTATTTTTCTTTTCATTACATCCTACACACTATAAAATCACTCTCCATATATAAAATCCGTCATGCATATAACTCTTTCTTCGGCTCCGACTTCAATTCAACTAGTTATTTCTGGTGAAATTTTTGACTGTCTTGTTGTTGTTGTTCTTGTGGCAAACCTACGGATTTCACCGGCACGCTAAAGCCCAAGCATGATTCTTGTTGTTTCAGGTTTCATATAAAACGTTATCTAAAATTTTGCTTCACATAATACTCTTCACAGTTAATATAGCTTTGCGCCTCATAAAGTTGCATCATCATTTCAGCTTCCATGACCCAAAACCAATTCACAACCTGATCCTATGGACTCCAATTCCAATCTTCACTGGCACTTTATCAGTTGCTCATCTCTTAGCTGCATTATGCTTCTGTGGATTCTGTTCATGTAATGTCATGTGGCCAATTTTTCATTCATCATAAGCTCAAAGCCAAACAGTTGAGGCAGAATGCAAATTTCTACATTCAATGCATGTCCAATCACATCATCATCCCAATATGGTCTACATCTTGTTCAGACCTCCTGCCTACCTACCTTAGTATCAGTCAACTTCATCAGCCTACTATACCAGAAGTTTCATTAGCTTACGGTCTTTGTTACTGGGTCCACCATACCAAATTTAATCCTCACTGTAAGGCTGCAATTTGAGATTCCAAGTATAAATTTAATTATACAATTATCCACATTCATCACCATTCCTATGCCTAATTAAGGCAAAGCAGTTAATAATTAACCACATCGATGCATCATTTTGTCCATTACCTTTGCATGTCTAAGCACCTCCTTAACTCATCCTATAGCCAACCTTCCCATAAGCGGTACTACTATTGCAACAATTCACCTTCTTCCTTTTTTTCCTTGTGGAATCTATGCATGGAAGGATCTATTCTTTAGATTAAGGTTAGACTCTTATGCATGTAACAACTCATGTAGGTGGCAAGCTAGTGACTGTGGATGAATGGACGAATAATGGTGAACCAATTGTATTTCCATTGAAAATTGATAATCGGAAAACTTATAAAAAGTGTGAAGAGAAAGTTACAAGTAATCAAAAAAAAAAAAAAATTACAAGTATTTCTTCTGAGATTCTGGAAAAGTGTGCCACGCGCGACCACTTTGTCCCATTGACGATGCGATCGATCAAACTTCGAATGTTATTGCCTGAGAATTCCTTCTTGTCTGGTTCCGGAGATTCCTCGAAAAGGAGGAAGGTCTTAGGGTATTAACACCCTAAACTTAGAAAAATAATTCTTTGAAGCTTCTGGGAAGTAAGGAAAAGTTAGCCTTGCTAGCTCTCTCGATGCCTTCAGCTCTGATGCTTCGTGCTTGATTCTCTCTCTACTTTTCCTCTTTTGCCTCTTCTGCTCTCTTCCTTGATGCTTGAACTCATTCTCAGATGAGCTATTTATAGGCTCTGAAGGGGTGTAACCACCCCTAGAAATCAGCCATGACTGATAACAGTCAGTTAGCCTTGCGCCAAAAGTTGTTTTGAGCTTCGTGCGAGGCTATAACACCCGCACTAGGCTAAATGTGAGCCGCATGCGAGACTAGACAGGCTCGCGCGAGCCTAAAGATAGCCTATTGACCCGGTCATTTAATGGACTTCAAAATAATAGGCTAAATGTGAGCCATGGTTCAAAGTCTCGGTCTCGGCCGCCGACTCGACGGGCACCGAGACGGATCGGTCTCGGCGACTCAGATCGGACTCGGACGATACGCGCAAAACGCTACATAGAACGCCAAAAAAATTATGAAAAAAATCATGACAAATCATAAAAAATGTAAACATCAAAATTCATATATTACATATTTCAAACATATCACCTAACACTCAAAACATAACGTGAAAGTATAAATACAAGTGTTGTTGGTAGAAAAATATCAAAATACATGCATAATATAGTAAATTGCACAAAATAATTCATAAGTACCTGCTAATATAGTCATTTCCACATTGAATTACGATGAGGCACAAAATCATCATTATCATCATCCCCGCGATAAGTATACAAACCAGGCATATAGTTTCCATAAGGATAATAATATGTTTGTGGGTGAGATCATGTAGGCTGAGATGATTGGCCAGAGGATCCACTATCAGAGTAATATGACGGTAGGGGTTGTGCAATATCAGCTCCATGGTGATAATACTCAAAACCTCGATATTCAGCGCTGCTAGTAGAATATTCATCAGTGCTAGAATAATCAGTGCCAGAATATTGGCCAGATGTCAAACCCAATCCCTGTAAATGGCCTTCAAGACTATGATGACCATGTGAATAGTTATCATGTCCACTCGAATAATCATCGCTATAACTGAATTCGACCAACCGATCCAAATGCCTACGCTGTTGCGAAATCCCCGCCCGGCCTCCATGATCTATATCTTGTGTGGCATAATATTCTGAATCCCATGTTAAAGCACCACCTCGTTGGCTTCCACCAACACCATGAGTCTCGTCACCATTACCACCATCACCACCATCACCCTCACCACCATCACCGCCATCACCGCCACTGCCATCATCATTACCGCTGTCATCATCACCGCCATCACCATCATCACAGCCATCACCGCCACTTTCGTCAGTACTACGAATACCTTCATCCAACCAACCTAAGTTATCTGGTGGTAACATCGACTGTTCTCCCTCACGAATCCACTCATCCAAAATATCATCATTGAAAATATTGTTCAGATCAATTGGGTTGTAATAATCATCAGTGTCGCTTTTGCATGTCAAATTTCTTACTCGCAACCGCATATTGTAATGCACAAATACTAGTTTATGCAACTTTTTCATTGCTAACCGGTTGCGCAATTTTGTATAAATCAGCGACCACGTGCTCCAATTTCTTTCACAACCCGATGAAGAACATGTTTGGCTTAAAACTTTGATGGCAATTTTCTGCAGATTGGGAGCTTCTTCGCCATAATTAATCCACCAATCAGCTGGAAGAGATTGTTGCGCTGCTCTTCTAATTAGTGAGCTTCCAAATTCTCCAACTCCATCCACAAATAATTTTATCTGTGAGAATACACATCACAAGTGTTAATATTTGCATAACATTATATCGATGAAATAAATAAATTATTATTACCTCATTAATAGCTCTTGCTTATTTATTCAAATCTGGCTCCAATCTTTTAATGACCTCCTTTAATCCATTTCTCATTTCTGGATGTGTAGAAAGTTTTTTGAATATTGGAGTGCTGGATTTAAAAAATATGCTGCAATAATATAAGCACACGATTGTTATGATATGACAGTTTCAATTTCTAGTCAACAAATATGATTTCTAGGCCAATGAATTACCAGCAGCATGTAAGTGTCTATGCAATTGTCCCTCCCATCTTCTATCAATGATATCCCAGTACTTCTTCCAGTTCTTATTTGATGCCTTTATAGCCAATTTTGCTCTATCCATAACTTCATATATAATAGATAGTGTAGGTTTCTTGTCCTGGTCCACTATCTTCAAGACTCTAACAAGAGGATCCATAATGTTTTGGACCTCTCTTGACTTCTTCCAAAACCGGCCAGTCAGAATGAGATTAGAAACCTTATCTCGCACACTTCTTCTACTCCTTTCCTTGTTGAATTCACGCCATTCGGTAGTCGTACACATTCTTTTCAAATCTTGCTCATAGCGAATAAGGCTTTCAATAGAAATAAACTCGGTGGCAAACCGTGTTATACCTGATCTCAACAAATCTCTATCTCTGGTAAATAGCTTCATTAAATTCACCACTTTGAGGCTATTGTAAATGAATGATGTGATCATCTTAGCATCATCCAATGTCTCCTTGACTGATTTCAAAGAGCCAATATCTTCAAGCATCAAATCAATGCAATGTGCTGCACAGGGAGACCAAAACAAATGTTTTCTCTTCTCCATCAACATGTGACCAGCTGCTTTGAAACTTGCCTCATTATCTGTTACAACCTGCACGATATTTTATTCACCAACTTCATCAACAACTTTATCCATTAGCGAGAATATTACTCAGCAGTCTTCGAGATATTAATGGTATCAACAGAAGTATGGTAGATCATGCTTCTATCACAATAAATCATGAAATTAACAATAGGCTTTCTATTATGAGAACTCCATCTATCACACATGATCGTGCAACCATACTGCGGCCATTTTGTTTTTATTGAAGCAATATATACTTCAATTTCTTTCATTTCCTCCTCTAAATATAGATTGCCAATCTGGTACCCTGTAGGGCCTTTTACACATGGGCCTGCCTCCGTAATAGTATTAATCATAGCTTGATAGTAAGGACCACTATCAGCTGCATTGAATGGTATTGCATTGTAGTGAAAGAATTTCGCCACGGATTTCCCAACCTTTTTCATATTCTCAGTTGAGAACATGCTTTTGATTGATTTCTGTTTTGTTGGGAACATGTAAGGATCAATACCACGAGCTGAAATTTCAGCTTCTCTCATAGTCATACTCTGACGCAATCCACGGTACTCCCTGATCCTGAAGGCTGCGAACTACTGCAACCAATATCAACTCCTTCTGCCAATCTCCAAGCCATTTCACGACTTTCTTTCATAGCTTTTTTAGTTGTCTTCTTTCAACTCCTTCTAAACCACCAACTTCTTCAATTTTATTATCAGAATATTCTTCGGTCACATCATAAAAATCTTCCTCACTTAAAGATCTCATAAGTTGCTCTTTTTTAGATTTTATGGCCGCTCTTTCTTTGCTACCTTCAGAAAGATGTCGTCTCATTATTTGAGATACCTCTTTTGATACTCGCAAGCATCCTTCCACCTGACCGGGTACATGTGCTATATGCTGCTTCAATCTAGTGATACCACCATGGACTTGTTTCCCACAATAATTACACTTCACAAGTTTTCTACTTCCACCAACAGGGGTACCATGTTCCCATCCAATATCACGTTGCTTTGGAGCCATACTGAAATTTAAAAAATTATCTGTTAAATTAAATTAAAACTAAAATTAACTAAATTAAAACAACATTAAATTAAACTCAATTAAATGAAACTAAATTAAATTAAACTAAACTAGTTTATACTAGATTAAGTAACATTAACTTAATTACCTAACTTCAATAAAATTATTAAATTACCTAACTTAATTACAAAACTTTATTAAATTAAATTAACCTAAATTAAGTTAACTAAACTAATTTAAATTAAATTAAACTCAATTAAATGAAACTAAATTAAATTAAACTAAACTAGTTTATACTAGATTAACCTACATTAACTTAATTACCTAACTTCAATAAAATTATTAAATTACCTAACTTAATTATAATTACAAAATTTTATTAAATTACATTGACTTAAATTAACTTTAACTAAACTACACTAAATTAAATTACATTAAACGCAAATTAATTAAACTGAGGGGAGAGAGAAAGGAACAGAGGGAGAGAGACGGAGACAGAGGAGAGAAAGAGGGAGACACAGAGGAGAGAGAGAGGGACAGAAAGAGAGAGATAGAGAGACAGAGAGAGGGGGAGAGAGACTGAGAGGGAGAGGGAGGGAGAGTCCGACACAGAGAGAGGGAGAGAGATACGGAGGGAGAGAGAGACGGAGACAGAGGGGGAGAGAGAGACTGAGAGGGAAAGGAAGAGAGTCCGACAGAGAGAGAGACAGAGAGAGACGGAGAGAGGGAGATTGAGAGGGAGAGGGAGAGAGTCCGACAGAGAGAGACGGAGAGAGAGAGACAGAGAGAGACACAGCGGGAGGGAGAGACAGAGAGGGAGAGAGAGGCATAGAGAGAGAGAGAGGGGAGAGAGAGAGACTGAAAGGGAGAGGGAGAGGGAGAGAGTCCGACAGAGAGAGAGAGACAGAGGGAGAGACTGAGAGGGAGAGAGTCCGACAGAGAGAGACAGAGAGAGACGGAGAGAGAGAGAGACAGATAGAAAGACACAGCGGGAGAGAGAGACGGAGACAGAGAGGGAGAGAGAGGCATAGAGAGAGGGAGAGGGGGAGAGAGAGACTGAGAGGGAGAGGGAGAGAGTCCGACAGAGAGAGACACAACGGGAGAGAGAGACGGAGACGAGAGAGCGAGGGAGAGAGGGAGAATTACCTGCGATTCTGCGAAGGCGATGGCGACGGCGACGCGGGGGGGACGCGAGAGGAAAGGGGCAGCGAGCGAGAGAGAGATCAGATCTGATCTCTCTCTCCCTCAGCCCCTTTAAACGAATGATCACGGGCGCCGAGTTAACCGAGTCGGGTCCGAGTCAGACCCGATTCGGGTCGACTCAGCGCCCTTCGTTCTACTCGGGCCTCCGAGTCAGATCGGCAGTGGCCGAGTCGTATCCGACTCGGCCGATACTTCGATCACTGATGTGAGCCGTATGCGAGCTTAAAAAATGGCCTATTGACCCGGCCGTTCCACTGATCGTGGGGCGAAGTGGGCGGGTGTAACCGCCCACTTAAATTGGTATTAACCCCACTAACGTAGTGGGGTTAGCCCGCTAGATACTAGGTCAAAGGTTTGACTTGGTAGACTCTCGCATAGAGGTGCAGAGAGTCTCGCGCGAGGCTAGATTTAGTTCCGCACGCGGGGCTAGATTTAGCTCAGTGCGCAGGGCAAGAAGCTCTTAATCAGAGCTAAAGCCTCAATGAGGCTAGAAGTTAGCCCTTTGTGTGGAGCTTCAGGCGAAGCTGGTACTTAGCTCTCTGCTGAGCTTTGAAGGGCTTCAAGGCGAAGTTATAATTTAGCCTCTGGAGTGAGGCTAACACCTTGGGCTTGCGTAAGGCTAAGTATTGAGCTGACTCAGGCTCAAAAAGCAGTATTTGGCCTGCTGTCTGTTTCACTAGATCAGCGGGGTCCGAGCTTCTGCTTTGTCCCTCGGGATGTGTTGAGTTGGTCATCAGCTTGTCTGAGACTTGTCTTTTGTAGATGTCGACAAGTTGGATATCGTTCTGACCAGTTGAAAATTTGTACGGGGAGTTAGTCTTTTTTAGTGTGTCAACACCAATCAGATGTCGTTTTTCCAGTTTTCTGTCATACCCTATTCTAAAACAACAGTTATTCCTTGCATCTTTAGATCCAAACATAAAATTCACTATGGTTGCCTAACGAAGACCACCAATCAGTATATTAAGATAAAAGAAAAAAAAGAAAGAACATGCACAACTAAATGTTTCTGAAATGAAGATATGTGAAGAACATAAGATTTTCCTTGCCATATCCACCTAATTATACAAACAACGGGAAAAAAAAAAAGATACTAAAAATGTACCTCACTCTCCAGAAGCAATTGATTTAGTGCCATGGGAAGGTAAGGGAAAACTGATGGTCCTAAAATTTCAACCATGCGATGAAGAAAGGATGTAACCTGCAGTTGGTTAAATTAAATCAGAAACCATATTGCATAAAAAAAGCAAAAAATAGAACAATAGAGTATACCTGTTACCTTACTGCGCAATGGTTTGATACTTGGAAATGCCACAAGGATTTGAAGAAGAACATCCAAAGTCTGAACTCGAATAAGGAAATAGATAAACTTCAGACAAATAGTCAACTAGAAATAACATTCACTATACATCTTCAATTATACAGGACAATGGTTGGTTCAGAAAAATGTTCTACAAAAGTACATTAACTAGAACTGCATATTTAGATGTGCAGCTCAGTAAAAACTTGAATCACACATATGCTACCACATGTCTGAATGCATAAATTGTTTTACAAACTGTGTGTAAATGCATAAACAATAATTAAAAGTGCCTCTACTTGCCTGCTTAAACATGACACCAATTGCTGGACGACTAGTTGTGACGAGCCGCTCGCTAAAACCCTAGATCATAAGACAGCACATAGCAAAGTATTTGACAATGAATCAATCTCCTAGACAATAGTGAGATGTTTAAAAGGAGTTGAGGTTGGAGACGTGAAACTATAACCCACTGAGAAAAAAAAGAAGGTGCAAGATCAACTGATAGTTGAAAACGGAGTTTCTTTATAAAGAGTTGTGGATAATGGTTTTTCCTGTAATAATAGGAACCTCTTGAAACTCGAAGATGGGGATCAACCTTGCTGAGAGCATTCAGTGCCATAATGATCTGTTGGAAGCTCACAACTTTCGCTGAATATTCTTCTAGCCCCTGTACTTTTGCTTCCAAAAGCAGGGACTCGACCTATAAATCAAGCACAAATCATAACAAAATACTTAATCTACTACAGATGATACAAGGCCAACTAGTAAAACATTTGACTGTGTTTTCAAGCTCATCTTCACCTGCTGACATAGAGGGTTGAGCAATGCTGCCAAATACTCTGATTGCTTTTCTGGTGAAACATCCTCCATGCCTATCAATAGCCCAATTGCCTGCAACAAGCAGATTTTATGTTCATCATGTAAACAATATATAAGAAAACAGAACACATACTTCAAAAAAAAGGGCAAACTTATACCTCAAATGTGTGACTTCCGTCTTCAGAACCAGAGCACTTCAGCTCTTTTGATGACCAATCTAAACATGTATAGCGAGCTAGTGTATCTTGCAGGTTCTGCCCACCATGAGATACCCAGAACTAAGCATAGTCAAAAGTTTAGCATTTAATATTATTTGGTCAAGGGTTACATTTGAAATTTGGGTAAACTTCATGAGGCATAAGGAATAAGAAAATGTGAATTACACGATAAAATAAAATGAGAAGATGTAAATTGCTAAATGCAACTAACTCGTGGGGAAAAAAGACGTTAGAAAGTCAACAACAAATTTTTGCATGGCAAGCAATACAGCAATACTATTCACAAAATGGCGCCTTTGGTACATAAACTGACAATAAGAATAGGAATAACTGCAAAAAGATCATAGCAGGTGACAAAAACATTATTTTGGGGATATGGCTTTTTAGGGCAATCATTGTGCTTATAGATTTGTCTTTCTAAATATCGTTTATCATTTATTCCTCACAGATGGAAGAGTGTCTTTATACAAACTATATATCTGTGCATCATCTAAAATCATACTAGCACCAGAGTAAATTGTGAAAGTCTTGTGAATTAGTCATGCGAGTTTCAATGTTATTCTTGAAACCTGTTAAGGTATAGTTTATGAATGAAGTAATCAGTAAAGAAACCTCAGAGAAACACTATAAATAATGTTATGTACAGTTCAAACAGTCTCAAATGCAGAGCATTTTGTTGCTATACAAGGCAGCAAAATGGCAACACGTGATGTCATGAGCAACTAAAATAAGAGAACTATAAGGGGTCTATACCTGAAGAATTGTTTCTATGAAAGGCACGAGCTTTGCCTTCAGTAACTTCACAGCTCTCATGAATAGATAACTAGCCCGTCGAGCCACATTGATATTTGGATGGTGAATGCCCCTCTCATCAAGAAATGCAGCCAGCACACTAGGAATATAATGGGTATTCTCATTCACAAACTTCAAATATCTAGTGATTGTCTCCAAATAAACAAGTGCCACAATCCTATGAGAATGGCAAGAGAACCTAGCTGATAATAGCGTTGCGACCAGCTCAGCCAACAAACCACTTCCAGACTTCATCTCTTCTTCTCGCACAGTCTCACCCAACTGATATAATAAAGAAAGAGTGGCCTCAACTTCCTCCACATTCTGATCAGAAGGAGTGTTAGCAAGCAAGTTCCTAATAAATAACTTTGTGACATCCGGAGCCACCCGGCAAACTGACCGAAAAAGAGTGAACAAGTCCTTTCTATCTTCACACATCTGGTCCTCCTCTTCTTTACCAATCTTATCTGGGATATCAAGGTTCCTTCTATAGTTCGGGTCATACTGAATCTGGGAATGAATCAATTCCAGTATCCGACCTATATAAAGCACTTGTTTCTGTGATGGAGATGACTTCAAAGCAGCAACATAATCCGACAAGAAACTAACTACATTCCCTAAATCCACTTCATCAGAGTTCTCCATGACATAGAAAAGCGAAGGCAATGACTCCTCCACAAGCTCCATCCCTTCATCTGAACCCAATTTCCTATAACACTCCAAGGCCTCTGCCGCGTACCCAGTGATCAAAGATCCAATCTTTACCACAAAATCGGCATCCGCAAACACACTGCCCAACTGTGGCCTCAATGTTTGAAGCAATGCCAGCTTTGGCCTGGGGTCCATTCTTTTCAACACAACGGCGAGAACACAACCAGCAGCAGCCGATCTCAAACTATCTGGTGATTCCGGTGATTGTACAAGACTAAACAGCAAAGGCAGAAAAGCATCATTGGCTACAAGTCCAATATCAATCCAAGACACATACTTTCTCATAGTTTCAAGAATCCCAGCAGCGAGATTAGGATCAGCAGATCTATAAAGATTCACTGTATCGAAAAAGAACGAAACAATCTGGGGAACGCACTGACCCCTCATCGCATCCTTAACCCTAGCCGCTGCCGCATACTCATTGGCCGATCTGGGATAATCCTGGCTGATCAAATCGTCGTCCAGAGCCGACAACAGCCTGGAGAAGAAGTCGATCGCCGTCGGGCTCGCCAACGAGAGGTTAGGCATCAGCTGGATAAATGGCGACGGGAAGAGCGAAGGGTATTCCAATCTAATCAAAAAGGCTAGGGTTTGCGCCAACTTGTTCTTCAAAAAGGGGGGAGAGCCGGCGATCGCAGAAGAGAGAGCAACAAGCGACGACCGCAGCAGGGGCAAGTCCACCGACTGAGAGAAAGAAGGGTAATGGTGGTAGAGAGAATCGTGCAGGGTCTGAAGCGACCAGAAGTGGACCGGGATCAGCGAGGATCGGTGCAAGAGATCGAGGCAGAGGCGAAGGAGAGAAGAAGGGTCCGTCGACGACTTGATTTGGTTGATGTAATCGATGGCCTGAGATCGGAGGGAGGAGTCGGGGGTTGATGAGGGATCGTAGGTTAGCAGGATGGCTTTCTCGAGGTCGTCCATGGCGAGAGGTACAAAACCCTGGTCGCGCGAAAAACCCTAGAAACCCTAGATTGGGGATGGTGCGTGTGAGGGGGTTTATATTCGGGGAGACGGGGTGAGATTGTGGGTCAGTTCTTTTTGGGTGCGAATAGGATTTGGGTTCGCTTCTTTGGGTGTTTTGCGACTTGAAGCCGAGGAAGGAGGGAGATAATGTGGGGGGAATTTATTTGTTTACAGGGGATTTTTCATTCATTTGTGGAGATTTTTTCAGTGTGGGGTGTTGGGAGGGAGAGGCGAGAGAGCGGGGGAGTTGGGGCGGGAGGGTTTTACGTGGGGCGGTGGGGGTAAATAAATTATGATGGAGGACTAAGCGTGGTAGGATATTAATCTAGGGTAATTTTTCTTAAAAAACTCTTTTTTTAATAATAATTATTTAAAAAAAAAATGATCCACCCCAAAATTTGTTTCAAAAATGACCGCCGACACGTCACGTCAGAGCCACGTCAGCAGCTAGAGGGTCTGCTGCTGTCGTGCCCAGTGAGTTTCTTAGAAGAGAAGAGAGGGAGAAAAAAGGAGGAAGATGAGGCTAGAGAGGAACAAAATTGACAAAAAAAAAAAATTATGTTCTAATTTAACCGAGGTTGGCAACCGGGACAAAGGGAAACAAATGAGAAAAAAATAAATCTCTTTGTCCACAGTTATCAACCCCTGATAAAAAAAGATAACTGAAAATAAAATTAAATGTCTTCGACAAGGTTGCCAACCCTAGAAAAAGTCAAAATTAATAAAAGAAATTTTCTTTGTACGGAGTTGACAACCTTAAACAAAGAACTGCACAGAAAAATTATCTTCGTCTGCAGTGATCACTCTCAGATAAAGAAAAAACCGATCCCCTCCAATGCAGGCGCCACGTAGGCGGGGCGAATCGCCGATATGACGTGTCAGCGGTCGTTTTTTGAATAACTTTTCAGGTTGATTTTTGAAATAATTCATTAAAAATATTTTTTTATTTTTTTGAAAAAATTGCCCTATTAACACGTGATCCATAGGGGTGAAGTTGATTGGAACTACTTGGGGTCCAAAGGCAAATGAACTTTGTTTAATGTAAGGACTAAAAGTGTGATGATATTTATATACGGTTCATAGGGAGGAGCTAATAGGAGATTTTTACTTGAGGGCAAGGCAAAGAGCGGTGGCATTTTATCTCTCTTTAGTTTTAAGTGCTTGGATGTAAAGTAAATGCCAAGGAGAAAGGGACGGGGAAGTGGGTCTACCTTTGTGATGTGTTTAGAGTCTATGGTAGTCTAATGGACTGCATTCCAGAGAGAATAGCATTTTTTTCTTTCTTTTCGTTTAAAGAGTTTGTAGTTGGGTAGGCGCTGGGGGAAAAGGCCCCTTAGGCATACTGTCCCTTTTTCTGTTTGTTTGTATTGGTAATTAAACAGGAACTGCCACACAAAAATGAGAAAGGTCCCTCAAAATATTCAAAAGAGTGTCATTAATTTTTTTTTACCATTTTATCCTTGATGAAAAATCTAAGCTGCTCCTTTTTTTTCTTCCTCCTTCCTCTTTCCATTTCCCTCGTCTTCCTTCTTTGACCTCGCTCCCCTTTCGCCTTCCCGGTGTCCACCCCCGGGCCTCCCTAGCGCCCCCCCTCGCCGCTCCTCCTCTCCCACTCCCCCACCCCGCCTCTCCGGTGACCCCTCCTCTCCCTCCCCGTCCCCTCCGGCAATCCCTGCCACTCCTCGGCCCTCCTCCCCTCTCCCCCCTCCTGCCTCCCCCCGGTGAGTCTGTTCGGTCAACTCGGACGAAACAAACCCGGGGGGGGGGGGGGTTTGCGTTGGGGAGTGGGGGGGTGGGGAGGAAGGGAAGGGCGGGAGGGGAGAGATTAGGGGGGTTGGGGAGGAGGAGGGAAGGCCGAAAGGGGAAAGGGGGGAGGGTTATGGCGGGCGGGGGCAGGGGAGGGGTAGAGGGGGGAGGGGGGGACGGGAGGGTTGCGGGCGAGTCAGGGGAGGCCAGAGTGTCGTCGACGAGTCGGGGGAGGCCCGGGGGTCGTAGAGAATGAAGAGGAGGAAGAGGAGAGGTTTTTTTTGGCCATTTTTTTATTTTTTTATTTTTGAGATTTTTATTTTTTATTTTTTATTTTTTTTTTTTTGGTGGGGGGGGGGGTTTGGATGGGAGAGCTTTTATCATATTTGGGGGTGCTTTAATCTATGGGTCCTTTATCACTTTGTGGGTGGCTATGTCTGTTCCCTAGTTGTACAATCAAGTGAGTTTCCCTTTGATAGTACAAACTATGAAGTGCTTCTTGAGCACAACAGTACTGACTCCTATCATATGCTCCTAGAGTGTCTTGTTAGCACTGAGGGGCACTAAATATCCTTCTTCTTACGTAGAATCATACTGGGTTACTTTCTACTGAAAGATTGTGAATTTAAATTACTCTACTTATGAAGAGATTTTTCAAATTAAAAATATATGATCATATTATAAATAATATTAATTAGATTATTTTTACTCGAGTACAACTGGACTCAAAGGAATAATGCATACACTTAACTCTTGTGCATTGTAGACGATCACATTACACTCTTTCTTGAATCCATTTTAAGTTCAAAAAATATAGTCAAATAGCATGATCTTTATATTATTATAGGTTTACTACACAACAATTCAACAAATAATAGGCAGACCAATAATAATATGGGTGGCTCACTGAAATTCATGCGCACAATAAAGATAGCTGGGATTGCTTCACAATAGTTCTTCCTTTGGGGAGAATTTATTAACTTTGGTAAGAGTTTTTTGTCTTTTGGCGTAAGGGTTTTTCCTGCGTTCAAGCTAGACTATTATCCTCAAACTAGTCTAGATCCAAATTCTACACTTATTGTTTTCACCACTTTTTTTCCCTTATGCTACGGCCACTTGCATAACATACAACGAACATTTATAAGAATACGAGTATTTTTATTTTAGCCTATGAGGATAAAATATTAATGAAACAATCACACATCGCGGGAGAAAATATATCTTGGGATGAAGTCAAAGTTTGAGTTTTTTTGAGAGATTAGAATCTCCTCAAAGGTGTTATATACATACATTGACAGAGCAAATGTACGAAAACATGAAAGAAAAAAAATTAATACATTTTAAAGAGCATCCTAAATGAATTCTGAAATTTTCTCCATGCTTATTTAAATCAACATTTTTGATGCAATCATAAACACATTCTCCTCTGGTTTTTTCCTCACCGGACTTTTCTGCACACCCGAGCCTTCTCATAGACCAGCCCTGGCCTACAGAGATACCCCTCCTCAGGTGCACAATGCTCGTCAACAGAGCAGATACACAACCCATCAAGTGCACACCTTTTCCTCACCATCACCGGCTCCTTCCCTCTCAACCCCAACACTGCATCACTCCAGTCTGAAGAGAAGAGCCCTCCCTCATCAAACCTTTGCATCACTTCCACAAACTTGTTCAACCTGACTCCCAATTTCTCTCTCAGCCCAATAAACCCCACTTTCCTATTCTTCCCCACATGAGGCAAGCCACTGTACTTGAACAACATCATCTGCTCGATCTCCTCCATCACGTCTTCGTCCAGTCGCGGTCTCTTGGGGTCTCGAGAACGGTAGTACGACATGTCGATGTCTGCTGAGTCCTCAGTCTTGCCGAGGTAGGCAGTGGACTTTTTCATGAACCTGATGATGAACCCGATGTAGCCATCAATGGCGCAGAGCGCGATGGGGTTTGTTTCGCGGAGCTTCTTGACGTCAGCGAGGAAGCTGGTGATGTTGGAGAAGGGGATGCTGGCTGCGGTATTGTAAGCGAAGTATGCGTGAATTCGTGGATCCCATGAGCAGACAGTGTCCTCAGGTGCATTCAGGCACGATCCTGAACGCATCAATACATTTAGTTGTAGTAGTTAAAGAAAGAATTAGAAGTTCTTGTAGCAAATTATAACCTGAAGCTTGCATGTCGTTTTGATATCCGATTACTGGGTAGCCCTCAAATTTTAGACTTTCTTGTTCTTGAGGCCCAAGCCTCCTGCAACTGCAGTTATCAATTGGCGTGCTGCCAAGCATCTCAGGTTTGCATTCCCTGTCATCTCTGCTCGAACTTCTGGCATGGGAAAAAGAGTAGCAAATAAAAAATCACATATTAGGTCCAAAAGTTTCAAGATTCAAGGGGAAAAAAGAAGAAGGAAAGAGCAGTGAAAAGATACCTAGATTTCTTTTGGCTCGAAGAACTGATGCATTCTGCGGCTGAAAAAAGGTGAAATCGTTCACCCTTCTCCTGGTGTCGAAACTGGAACCTTGAAATCGTACCGATAGATCGCCTGGCCTTGTGACGGGTACCAGTTGATGTCCCCGTAGTAAGTTTTCTTCGCAAAATCCACGATTCTCTGCTCCAAGTCATCGTCTTTCATCAGTTTGTAGGTGATCGACCTCTTGAACATCGGCTCCAATTGGATCGTAACCTGCTTGTCACAACAAAAATACACACTTGATATTCTTAGTTTTTTTTTTTTTTTTTAAAGAAAGCCAGCTGCCTCCCCCACAAGAATTCAACCGGGCGACCTCAAGCACACTCCGGGCCTGGCCACGGGGTCATCTACAGGGGATACTGCATATTCTTAACTAGTTCTAAATATATATATGTAGCTTTTATTTCTATGATAAAAACATAACGCATATTGTTTAGTTTGATATCTGTATGTACCTGAGATGCAACACCAAGGACGCCTAGAGAAACTTTTGCAGCCAACAGGTCAGGATCACCTCTTCTTAGGTTCACAATCCTAGCATAGTATCCATCCACCGGATTCCGAGCCGAGACCACCAGTTTCATCCCGACGACGTACTCGTGCACCGCCGATCCCCTCCCGACGAACGAGCTCCCATGTGCACCGGTCCCCAGCAATCCCCCGAGCGTGAGCCCGAGCCAGTACGGTGAATGCGGCAGGGCCAGCCCGTGCTCGGCCGCAGCATCAAGCAACTCCCACGATTTGATCCCGGCCTCCACTGTCATCCGCTTACGCTTCGCGTCGACGCGCACCACTCTGTTCAGCCGCTCCGAGCTGATCAGGAGGCCGGTTCCACTCGGGCCACCGGGGCACGACAGCTTGGGGATGCTGTGGTAGTGCGCAGTGACCACCTTCATGTGTTGGTTCTTGGATGCTGCAGCTGAGACAGTGAGGAGGAGGTCGTGCTCGGTGCGGGGGTAGGCCACGGCTGCCACGTGGCAGGTAGAGCGGTCCGAGAAGGCGCCATAGGCGTTGGTCAGGTTGCAGTCGGCAGTGCCGGTCCGGCAACGGACCACAGGCCCAGGTGGACTGGCAAGTGAGAATGTGGCCAGGGCCAGAACTAGCAGGAATTGGCTCTGTTGGCACATAATTGGCATCATGGTTCAGTTTGAGCTGTAGCCTGAAGTTGTGCAGTTCTTATAGTTGTAAAACACTGTTTGTTTATTTCTTTTTTTTTTTTTTTTAAGGAGGAGTACTATGGAGAACACGAAGTAATCCCTTGAAAGAAACAGAAGTTACCACCTTGGGAGAGAGGAGAGTTTCATGAAGAAAGAAGTTTCTTTCTTGAGGGGAAAAATAAAAATTAACAAGAGTTTCAATTAGCACTCTAGTCCTTTTCTTGTACACTTGGATTAACTTCTACGAAGCCTTTATTAGCCTTACATTGCGAATACGAATGGTTGGATAATTAGCTTATAACATTTTACGTCATGAGTACGAGTCGTTAAGTAATTAGCCTGTCGTATTTTGTTAGCATACTTATCATTATATGTAGAGAGAATTCCAGCTACAGAACTGACAGAGTATCAGTTGTTAAATATTGGATAATCTGAATGTAATAGTGCACTTCATTTATGCAGTCTCTGGATTGTTTACTTAGGGTACTATAATAAAGGGTGACGGTTATTGCCCTCTTCTCTCTCTATAGTTAATCAAGATTAACAATCAGAGAAGTCTAGCCAATGAATGTAACATTATATTATTACTTTTGTTATCAATAAAAAAAAAGTAGAGAGAATTTAACCGAAAAATATTCTAATATTTTTTCTTCTTCACTAATTCAGCCCACCGTGTCCCACTAATGTCAGTCATTGAGCGGGTGAACGAGGAGCTCAAGTATTCTTGCTTTCTCAACAGTACGGCTAACTTGACAAAGTGAAGTTTTCCTATGGGCTTGGGCCTGAACCACGCAGCAAACATTCAAATAATTAAACAAGGGACAATATAAGAGGAATGGGCCGAGCTGTAACCCAACCCAATAGCATATTACCCCCAACCCTAAATCCAACGGCCCCAGTTCAATCTCTCCTCTCATATAACCCTCTCCCCTCTCGCTTTTCTCATTTCTCCCCCCAACAAGCCCAACCCTACCAGCCGTCACCCACAACCAAACCCCTCACCATGACCACCCGGTTCAAGAAGAACCGGAAGAAGAGGGGCCACGTCAGCGCCGGCCACGGCCGCATCGGCAAGCACCGCAAGCACCCCGGCGGTCGAGGTAACGCCGGTGGCATGCACCACCACCGGATCCTCTTCGACAAGTACCATCCCGGGTATTTCGGCAAGATTGGTATGCGGTACTTTCACCGCCTCAGGAACAAGTTCCATTGCCCCACCGTCAACGTCGACAAGCTCTGGTCGCTGATACCGGAGTCGGTGAAGGAGCAGATCGGCTCCGGATCCGCCCCGATGATCGACGTGGGGCAGTACGGCTACTTTAAGGTGCTCGGCAAGGGGATGCTGCCGGAGGGGAAGCCCGTCGTCGTCAAGGCCAAGCTCGTGTCCAAGACCGCGGAGAAGAAGATCAAGGAGGCCGGCGGCGCCGTCGTCCTCACAGCCTAACGGGTTTCGGGTTTCGGATATTGGAGATTGTTTTGGTACCGCTTCTTAAAAGTCTTTTGGATCTATTTAGTGTCTTCTTTTGAATGAATGTTCATTTTAGATGTTGGACCTCAATGTTTGTTTTTGAATCGGAGCTTGCTGCGTGAATATAACCTTGCAGGGATCTATTCTGTCTGCCATATGTTTAGAATACATTTTTGGTTTAAAGTTTTTACATGCAGTTCCATTCTAGTTATATTTTTGCTTGTTGGGTTGTTTGTTTGGATCTGATTGTTTGTTTGTATTTGATTTTGATGTGGTTTGATATTTGGGATATTGTTTGGTAATTCGTGTGCTGTTTGTCTAGTTTTATACACAATGATGTTAGATGCACTTGTTGATTAAGCTTTGAGATAATGGTTTTATTTTATACTATAAGATTGTATATACACTGTGTCATGATACCACATTACAAATGGATGATAGACCATGGCCATCTTACGCATTCTTTCGTGGGTTATACTTTGTTAACATATGGAACGCAGTAATGAGTAGTTAAAATTAATGGCTAGTTGATTTACTTGACTAATATGTAGCTAAAACCAATTCGATTTCATCTAACACATTTAGTTTTACAAGTTTTATTTTTTTCTAAACAAGTCGCAAAAACTTGTTTGACCAGGTACTGTGTATCTCATCCCTAGATTTTAACTTCCATTTTAAATTAAGTTTGCTGTTAAATGAGGGTTCTTTCTTAAAGAAGATATTGTTTCTCTTGTACCAGGGCTTTTGACATGGTTCAGACTTCCCATTGAAGAGTCAAATTTATACCCTTAAAATTTATACCCTTTAGGTTGTCATTTGGGTTTTGGCAAATGACTTTTTGTCCATCTTCCTTTCCTCCTATGAACACCCTTGTACTTTGAGGTTCATAGGAGATATGACAAAGGAGAAACTCTGTTTGTAATCGAGTTATCTTTGTACTTAAATTGGGGGTATACTTAGTTTGACACCTTGCAGGGCCCTCTCAAACATTTCGAGGGCCCTGTGCGAAAAATTAAAAATTGGGTCCTTTTTAACATAATTCCTCAACATAATACGTAAGAAAAAAAATATGCTAAAACTAAAAGACATTTAATTTAAATAAAACTATAACTTTTAAGCTAGGTGGGTTAGCTTAAAGATAACAACTAAGACAGTGGAGTGAAAAATCCAATATTGCTCTTCTTTTCGGGGTCTATGGAGAATTGGGTTGGTTTTACTTCAATTTGAGAACTATATTCGAGGATTTGCACACTTAAAAGAGGCTCAGGTGACCTAAAACTTCAACAGGACATTATCTGTATGGTCTTGTAATTTTTACTTTTTCTGTTTGAGATCATGAACTGAATTAGACCACATCAAGCCAAGCAAAGCACAGCCATTCTGTACTCTTAACACTCTCATTTGAAAACCAACCAATATAGTGAGTGATCAGACTTGATTCCGAGCATACGTTTTCTCAAATAGTTGGTAGGCGGTCATACGGAACCAATCCACCAAAGTATCTATTGATCAGGAAGCATTATGTAAATAACCAACTTCCATTTTGAAGCCTGACATACCATTGTTTCCCATATCTAACTATAGCTCTCTAACAGTTGAAAGAAAAATTGATCAAAGTAAAATTAAGGCATAAAAATTATTTGATTGATAACGTTTTCTTTCAGGCATTAACGTAAACACATTGCATGCAAGCTATTGCAACAACATCATCATCAGTTCTAAAATACCCAGTTCAGTTTCCTCGTGATCCGCCGTCCGTTGAGTGAGTTCTTGATGTTCGTCTCTGACCCGTTTGACTCCGGTACCGGTGGCACTCTTCACTTCGATCAGTTTCAGGTGGAGGAGGCCGGCCAGCGATGGGCTTACATGCTATTTTTTTCTCCAGAGAAAAAGGAAGGATCCCTCGTTACATGAATCCTACCCTGGAACTATAAATCATCAAATGAAAGATTTTGAATTGCACTGCTTGCTTGAGATCGACGTGAAGTGGGCCTCATTTAAGACCTTCTCATTTTGGGTCATTATTGTTTTAAAAAAAAAAGGCAACTGGTACAAGCTGAGGCTCCCAGGGCCATCTTCCAGTAAGGGTCTCATATGATATGGGGCCCTCTCAGTAGTGGGGCCTTGAGCGGTCGCTCAGGTGCTCCTGCTGAGAGCCGACCCTGACACCTTCGTGCAAAATAGTCATATTAGATATCTACATGGATATTTTTAAATATATTATGACTTCCCGGCTATCCCTTGTACACTTGTCTTTCCTTGTTTCTTCCTAGATTGAGTTTGTCTTGCTGCTATTGGTCTTTGGTAACTCCCTTTTGTGCTTACAGAATTACCAAGTCTATCTGGTTCATTTTGATAAATCCCTTGAATGGGTGTTGTTTTTTATATTCAATACATAGGTCACACACAAATCATGCATTATCTTCTTTATTTTTTTACTATTTCTCATACTTTTTCATTCATAGGCATCTCATTCTGTGTGTTTCTGATATAGTTTATACTTTATAGTTCCATTATTTTAGTTATTGACTTTTTTAAAATGTATTTCACAATTCTTAATTTTTGGTTTTTTGTTTGATTATTTATTTTTGTTTTCCTTTGTTATGTACTGGATGTATTAGTTCGGTTTTTCTAAATTTGTAGAATCCTTGTGCATGCATGTCCCTTTGGTAACTCCCTTTTGTGCTTACAGAATTACCAAGTCTATCTGGTTCATTTTGATAAATCCCTTGAATGTGTGTTGTTTTTTTATATTCAATACATAGGTCACACACAAATCATGCATTATCTTCTTTATTTTTTTTTTACTATTTCTCTTACTTTTTCATTCATGGGCATCTCATTCTGTGTGTTTCTGATATAGTTTATACTTTATAGTTCCATTATTTTAGTCATTGCCTTTTTTTTAAATGTATTTCACAATTTTTAATTTTTGGTTTTTTTTTTTGATTATTTATTTTTGTTTTCCTTCGTTATGTACTGGATGCATTAGTTCGGTTTTTCTAAATTTGTAGAATCCTTGTGTATGCATGTCCCTTTTGTGCAAAACTGAAAATTGTTGATAGAATATTTTTTCTATAGTTATTTGCTTATTTCTTTAGGTTTTGGGATTGATTATGCTTGCATTTTAGTTACTCATCGGAGTATTCATACTATAATCGGAAGGGTCAGTCATGGGGCACAACGTTAAGCCTGGATTCAAAGTGCTTTACATTTTTTTTTTTGTTTTGGATAATTTTTTATTAATACATAATTTGTATGTTTCTACTTATCTGTTCTAATTTTTTTGTTCATTGAGGATCAAAAACGAAGGTGGTGAAAGTTTTTAAAATATTATTTATCAAGAAAAAGATCCCAGAGACATGGATACTTAGTGGACCAATTAGTATGGGCAATAAATAAAACCCTTCTTTTTTCTTTTTAGGCGGTATGAAGCCACAACATAGATCAGAAGAGAACAAATCTGACGCGTCAACAAGTGCCTTGGTTGGAAATATTCAAGTGGAAGTAAGAATAGGATGTTGTTTGTTACAAGGGAATTGATGATGATGTTTGTTGCAAGAGAATTGATTTATAATCTGTGTTACAATGGTCTTTGAACATTATTAGTGTCTACCTTTAGTTTCTTCAACAAAATGAGAACATATTTTGTTGTATTTGGCATATTCGCCTGGAAACTGAGTTGATTAATAGTTTTAAGCGGATGTTATGTTCCTGGAATGACTTTGACTATCATATGAAGCATTGAAGTTTCTTCTGTTCATTTTGTTTTATTTTCCTCATTTATTTTCATGGTTGACCTTTTTCCCCTAAATAGTGATAGTATCATGTTTTGGGCTGCATGTTATCAAGCCTTTGATGATTTTGGTAGTCTATGGTGTATAAATAGCATATGGCTAGTGACATGAACAATCACAATGATTGTACAGGAGGTGTGCTCATCTTATTTCAGATTATCTCTACTAGGGAGGGTCAGTACTCATTGTTTGCTGTCTGTGGTGTTTAGGGCGCTAATATGGGTGAATTTGCATCATTTCAATGTTCAGTCTTTAGTGGTGAAGTACTCTAAGGGAATGTTTGGTTGTCGTAAGTGACCGTAAATCGTTAAGTTATAAGCAGTAAACTCTTTTATAGTTGTAAGTGACTTACATGCAAGCAAGTTTTACTGTATTTGGTTGGTAATATAAAATCACAGTGGGAAATTGTATTGTGTTTTACGGTGTTTTTGATTCTCGTAAGTGAAAAAATTGATCACAAAATTAATTGTTTGCAATTTTTCCTGACATCTAGAGATTATAATAATTCTGATATGTTATTAGTCTTTTGAATTAGCATTCTTACCATATCTTGTGACTTTTAAGATCGTCTTAAATTGTCAGGTTGCGATGTGTCTGCTGCTGTTGTGTGACATGAGCATCCACCTATTCCTACTTGTGGCACTGAGATTTCGCTCTTTCTTGCTTGTGGACGCATGCTTATTTCATGATTTCCTTTGATAAATTCAAATCTAATGTGTAAGAGTGCACGTTGCCCTGAATCTTTTACCCCTGAATTTTTCTTCAGTATTAGTTCTTTTTCTGTCAGAATTTATGGATGGTTCACTGCTATTGTTTTGTGTTGGCAAGTTGAGTTCCTCTCATGCTTATTTCAACTACTTCATGTGTCTGTGTACTCGTAAGATATCTGAGAAACATTGTGTATTTCTTTTGTTTGTTACAATATGCTATGATATTATTGCCCATCTCAAGATGTGTGGCTTGCCTCTGGGTAGGGTGGCATCCTGTTGGGTTGGCTCAGGTTGAAGACAAGCTCATGGCCCAAAAGTGCATATTAAAAAACTTCTAAGTTACATATCAATATAATAAAAAGGGGGAGGCTTTAATAAATACTCTTAAAGAGTATAACTAAGCAAGTTATGATCACTTTCAAAAGTGCATGTTATCTAATGAAATTAGTCGATCCATTTCATTTATATTGATCTATATATTTTAAAAGCCTTGCACATTATGAATGATGAATTTTGAATGTCATATGCTCATTTTTTAAGTGGCGGGAAAATGAAGAGTTTTTTGACAATTGAAAATCGTTCATTTTACAGCCACTTAATGCATGAAATGCATGAGTAATTAAACTTAAAAATGTATGAATTTTTGTTTTATAAGTTTTTTAAAACATGTGGAGCAAGATGAATGGAGTGAATCATTTAATATCTTTGTATATTATTCACTTTTATAGGTGGATATAACTAGTTTTGTTATGTGGTGGGAGTATTAAAGCCCCCCAAAACACCACCCCACCCCCCCTCCAAAAAAAAAAAAATAAAACTAACCCAAAAAAAAAAAAAAAACCTAAAAATGGCATCTTTTTGTTAGACAAAAATTGATTAGGATCTAGATTGGTATATAACTATGTATATTTATGTGTAAAGTGTATAAGATAATGAGTCTATATTATAGATCTTATAATTTTATGTATGTTAAGCTACTATTCCGGTTCAGATTGGGTCGGTTGCACAAAGGGTCTACCGGACCCCAACTTGAATTTTTTTCGGGTTGGAATTTTTCAATGTATGTGCAACCCAACCCGACAAAAGTCAGATCCATCCAACTCAAAATTCAAGTTGATCGCAGTTTGAGTAAGATTTACCCGACTCACTTGCACTCTTACTATTCGGTGCAACTAAGTTTTTTATTTCTATTAGTGATAAACAAGGGTTAAACATGGGATGAGCAGTCATTTTAAGTACTTGAGTTCTATTATTCAAAATGATGAGGGGATCAATAGTGATGTCAACTATAAGAGCCAAGCCGGCTGGGTGAAATGGAGGAACGCAAAAGGAGTTTTATGTGATCGTAATATTCCGTTATGGCTGAAAGGAAAGTTTTATCGGACTGCTATTAGGCTAGCTTTGTTATGTGGCACAAAATATTGGATTATAAAGAGATATCATACCCAGAATACGAGTGTAGCAGAGATGCGCATGTTTTGTTGGATGTGTGGTAACACGAGAAGAGATAAGATGAGAAATGAGGATATACGTACTAAGAGAGGCGTAGCCTCTATACAAGATAAGATAAGAGAAAACCGCCTACGATAGTTTGGTCATGTGCGATGTAAACCTACAGATGCGCCAGTCCGGCGAGCAGAACGTATCAAATTAGGACAAGTTAAAAGAGCGCAGGAGAGACCGAAAAAAACATGGATGGAGGTAATACGACAAGATATAGAGGCTAAAGGTCTTAGTGAAGACATATTGTTCGGTAGGAATGAGTGAAGAAAGCTGATCCATGTGCCCGTTCTGGTGTAAATCTCTTTTGGTTCATGTAGCCTAACCCAAATACTTAAAACAAATGACTTAGTTGTTGTTGTTGTTGTTTGCAGTGATAAACAAGAGTTAAATCCGCATGTGAGTTGGACTATAGGACCAGATGAATGAACTTTACATTTTTAAAGAAGCAATTAAGCATGGTGCAAATCAAGAGTCGAGATGATTGATTTATTATGACACGTGAGGGAAACCAAATTAAGGATGTATCCAAGAGAACACTAAACTTGTTTCCTCAAATAAATAAATAAAAAAGATAAAAAGAGCGTGTGAACTTCTTCGATGCATATCTTAAGCTGCAAAACATTTCTTAGCTGAAGATTGTGGATTCGAATTTCTCCACCTGCACTAAGTAATGGGGATTTTCAGATTGATTTGCATGAGCGTATTAATACGTGGGAAATACTAACCATGTACAAAGACTGCGTATAAAAGTTACTATCACTTTGTAAATTCTTAGTCATCGTGATTTTGATTTTTAAACACGTGACAATAAAGAGAATTTCTTTTCCCATATAATGCGCTTCCTTTTTTACATTATGATAATATAATGCTACAAGTTTTTTTCCTCCCTTTTTGGGTAGGGGGAAGAATTTTTTTCCTGAATAAACACCGTAGCCTGATCTTGAACCTGGACCTCCCAGTTTTCAACCCAACCCTTTTATCACTGACTCGTGGAACTAATATTTAGAAGATTAATAAAATAAGACATATTTTTTTTTAGAAAGGGAAAAAAACGTTAGTCAGACATTATAATCTTAAGCATTTTTTTTTTTAGGAGAGAAAATAACTAGGCCTAGTTTTGAATCTGGATTTTCTGGAGCTCATCCATATACTCTTGGCACTGGGCCTTTTCAATAGATGTTTGGAATCTAAAGTTGGGAGTGAGTATAATTACCTTTTTTTTCCCCTTTCTTTTCCGTGGAAAAAAAATTCGAGCGTAACTGTATAATACGTTGATCCATTTCTTAGATGATTACGACATATTTGCCAATTAAGGGGAAAAAAAAGAAAACCTTCTTTCATTACATAACAGTAAAAGGGAAATAGTACGGAAATGGGCAAGTAACTAGATGTATGTATAATAATGCCTTCTTTTTTTAATTGAGAAACATAAAATGCATGTGTTTTCCTCAAGGAAAGGGTTCTCACATAACTTCAAACTCAAAAACACAAATTTACTGGGAAATTTTCTTGACCGTCAAATTTTGTGCAGCCACTGTTTTTTCTATTAATTTTCATAATTTACAAAAGCCAGACGCTGAAGGAAATGTGAAAGGAAAATGCCAATAATGCGCATCATAATTCAATTTAGATATATCAATCTTTATGAATTGAATTTAGCAAAAGTCTATCAAGTTTAACACTTTCTCCTCGTGCTTGGAAAACTTGGATTCAAATCCTCTCCATCTCCAACGAGCTAGTTTGAGTTTATAAGGCATAGATTAATGATATCAGAGACTCGTTTTAATCATATAGGATTACTAGATGTTGTTAGCGAGATCTAACGCATCAGTAAAAGAGTGAGAGCGATATTCTGAAAAGAAAAGAAATTCTAAGATACAAAGTTACGAGTGTTCTCATTCTTTTTTCTTTTTCTTCGATTATAATCATATTGATTGCATCTCTACAGCGATATCGTCCTGACTCTTTTTTCAGATGTAGACTGCTGATTAAATAACGAATGAAAGTAGGCTGCTGACGTTCTCATACCCGCGCTAATGTGCAATTAATATTTTAATTTCTTGAAGTGAGGTACGTTTTTTTGTTTCTTTTTCTTTTTTTTCCTTTCTAAAGTAGAAGTCTTGATGTAGAGAGATATTTTTTAGGGGTTGTTTGTTTTGTTGGAAGAGAGAGAAGAGAGAAGGAAGAAATCGGCTTATCTTCTGACCACTGGTACTGGGCTAGCCGAGGAAGAGAAAGGGAAGAGGCAAGAAGAAATTCGAGCTAGCGGTGATTCGGATCGGCGCGGGGATCAAGGTGAGTTTCTTCCTCAATTTTCTTCCGCCTAAGATCGAAGCGAAGAGCCGCGGAGCTCGCAGATCTAGAGCCCGACTCCAGCACGATTCCGCTGATCTAGAGCCCGGGCCCCGGCCCATGCCATCAAGTAGGCGCAAAATGGACGACCAAAATAGTGAGTAGGTTAGTTTAACAGTGTGTAATATTTGAAATTTAAAAAAAATTAGTTTGTGAGGGTTTTTAAGTGTTTAGATCATGATGAAATGGTCGGATCGAGAATTTATATATTTAAAGATTTAGATCTAAACAATATGCTATTTTTGGTCGTCTATTTTGTGCATACTTGGATAGGTAAAAAATATTCAAAATACATGATTTTTTTTTTTAGTTACTTAAAATAATGTAGATCAACTTCAACGGAGTGGATCTTACATTGGGATGTCATAGAGTTCTATTTAAGTGGAAGGATTCGGTCTCGAATCCTTCGAGAATCAAACAAGTCTATCTCATATTATATGTTAGTTTGCTTATGTAAAGTCTCTGGAAATAGATCCTTTATTGCTATTTGCAAACTAGCCTTGTTTGTTTCGAGAGCTCGAGCATCCATCTTGCCCATAACTACTGTCTTCCACAGGAATTTTTCATCATCTAGTAGGAGGTTTCCTAGGTTGTCCCTGGCAATTGGCAAATCCCATACCTTCACCATCTCTGAGGAAATTCTTCGTTTTTGTACCCCTCATGAGTCACCCTTGAACTGCTTACCCTTTAACAAACCAAAAGTTCCCCTTTGCTGGTAATTTTTCCATACTGATTCAAATGTAATGCTGAAGTGTCTTTTCTGTGATGTTTTGTAGTTACTGCATGAATTATTTTGACACCTGTACGTATAAGATTTCAACAATTTTTCATGAATTCAGATTCTCGTTCCATGTATGCAAGAACTAACAGTTTACCATGATTTCAGATGTCTCTGCAGGATTTGCACCAAATTCAACAACAACAGATTTATTGTATAGAGGTGCCTTGCAACTTCCCCTTGATTCCTTGAAAGAGGAATGAAGGCCAAGGCTTAACCATGAGCCAGCGAATGACCCAAACCAGAAGCCAAGGATGGGTGATGTCGTGGAGCTGAGTCCAGCTATCCCTGATGAATCCTTGACAGAGTACTGTTACAGTTCAAAGAACGCATACAGCCTTTTTAAAGGTTCGATAGCTTATAGTATGGAGAAGCAAGTGTACAGGATACTAATCTCTTTCCTTATAGTGATTGAGGTCACCATCTGCTCGTGATCAATTCTGAATGTTTTCAGTAGAATGCAGATATAGTTGATAGCAGTGCCGTAAATTGGTCACCGGGTTATAAATACGGTCATATTCGTCAGACTTCAACTGTAATTCAGAATACAAACTCATCTCAGCTATGCAAACTGACACCAAGAATAACCATATTGCTAATTTTCTGGAGCAATAAACTTAATATATCTTACTTGATACTTCAATCCTTAATTAGGAAACACAATATGTCAATACACTTAGTTCCATATGAAAGAGAGAGAAATAAAATAGTACAGGACTCCTACATAGTAAAAAAAAACATAACAAATACAAAATTTGTTACTAGTATCATTAGACCCTTCCCCTTCTCTCATCTCTGCCGCTTTGCTCCTGCAGTAAGGGGGAAGGACACCCTCGGAGTGGCCTGCTGATGTTGCTGTTGGTCGTTGGTCATCATCCTCTGCTCTTGGGACAATGTAGGATTTGGGTTAGGGTTAGGGTTAGGGTTTGGATTGGGTATATCTTCTTCCTCAGTCTCCTCGACTTGAGAAGGTTGCTTCCTCGGTATTAGAAGCTGGTAGTTGGGATTTATCAGCGTGTCTTGTTCTGGAGGCAATGGGATTGACCCAGGTGGTGCTATTGACTTGGGAAGCGGAATCTTGTTTCGGCTTCTCGCCAGCTCAAGCAATACCTGAAAAAAAGAGGAAAACTAGATGACCAGTAAAAAGATAAAGAAGAATGAAATAGTGAAAGGAATAACCTTATGGTAAAAAAGACAGCAAGAGTTGGGAAGGGGGAAAACCAAGCTCACTTTTCATCTTTCAAGCATGTAAGAGGTTGATGTTAAATTGACAACTGATGATAAAATCTCATACCACAAGGTGCACAACGGTTGCTATGTTACTTCAGTATTTTCTAAATAAGGTCATTGACGGTTATTTCCTAGTAGAAAAATATTAAACATGTAGATTCGTTGAAAATTAAAACTAGCACTAGAACAGTCCTAAAGACGTGTTTTTAATAGCTGATAAGCTGCATGCTATATCATGGAATAATCCATCAGTCAAGGATTAACTATAGTTATGTTGATCAAAGATATAAATAGATAAGTACACAAGGAATGGTACTATAAAACAGAAGGCAAAGGTTACCTATACATCAGCAAATATGCAGCAATCAGCTAATGCACTAAATGCTTAAGAATGTGCCATGTGATTGGAAGATAAGCAATTACAAGGCATAAGATGAGAACAGAAACTAATATATGTAACTGTTCTTTGACTGAAAGCACCAAGCATGCAGCTCTGAACTATTTCAAATAATGAGCTTGTCATTTAGTAAGAGTGACTGCAAATATCCAGCCTGCTAATTGTAACACATTCAAGAACCATGATATAGTAATATCAGTACATGGCACCCAGTAGATCATCTGAACGCTTTTCCCAACATACTGTCAAGCAACACTCTAGGTTTATAAGGCTGCAAGACAGGACTGACCAAACTTAATAGCCAGGCATCAACTCAATGTCAACTCTCTACAATTGGTAGCCATTTCCTGACCAAGGCAGCTACAGGCAAGAGGGGCTTGCAAAATTCACATGAATTCAAGAGTCCAGTTTACTGCTAACAAGACATTCTTTGTTCGTCAGAAATATTACACTCATGTCATTGAAGAGGAAACTTCTAAATCATTATAGATAACAGAAGTGAAGTGAGATGAAAAAGCTGGCTTATAGGCTAACACATCAACTCCGAAGTCAAATATCAGCAAAAGATACAGGTGTTCGTGTTTTGCAACCAAGCCAGTAATGCCAGAACAGTTTCTGTTTAATTAGAAAAATTCTCAAATAGGAGCAAGAATGTCCTGAATTGAACAGTTTTCCGAATTTATTTTAGTGATCAATTCATATATAAGCCACTCAGGAAACAAGTAGATAAAGAACTATTCGTGTACATTTGCTAGATTACAAAATTTTCACGGCCTGCCCAAAAAGAAATTATATATTATTGATTGACAATTTGATTGATGTATTTGTATAGACACTGCAGATTGTATCATATTGCATCATTGCATGTTGTTTCTATGACCTCTAGCACTAAATTAAGCAGCCAATATCTTTTTATTTCCAGTAAATATGTTTCTGTTCACAGTTTTTCTCAAATCTGATATTCTGCCAAAAGTCTTAAAAATTGATAATATAAAACCCAGCATATCCTAGTGAAGCTAACATCTGTACCATTGAAACAAAACCACTTCTATACTCTATACATCTGCCTAGAATGCCTAGATTTGTAAATTTGATAAAACTTACAGGATCAAGAATTGGGGTGAAGTCATTGTGAGGTTGAATAAGAATATGCCAAATAGAAATACTAAAAACAACAATTTCTTTAATTCCTTTTGAAGGAAACAACAACGCAAGAATTATATCTCAAACAACACGCACAAAAATCCAGTTTTCCCCATAACTATAAGGATCTGATACTCCACTCAAACACCAAAATCATGATAAAGCTTCAACTTTTTCCATCTATGTTAAAACTCCTGACTTCCCTAGATTCATCCACAATTAAGGTTGGTGTTTGAGTCCGAACCCCCAAAACATCACAACAAAGATGACACCTCTACCATCAAATTCCAGCTCTCTACCTCCAGTGCCTATTCTCTCGAGATCCATCCCCAAAACTCATTGAGGAACGGTAAAATCAAAATTTAGAATTCAAAATAGCATTATAGTTTGAGTCTCAAACCCCACAACTCCTAATAAAGCTGACAGCTTTACTACCTTATTCGAACCCTCCTCCTCTACTACCCATTATCCCCAATAAATCCACGAAATTTCAAATAAATCTAGTAAAACCAAATTTTAGGGTTAGGGTTCTTACCTCTCGAGGCGGGGGCTGAGAGAAGGAGAAGTTGACCTTCGACTGAATCGCCAGCCTGACGTCATCGGGATCGATGGAGGTTTTCCCGGCGTGATCGGAGTACACTTGTGCGTCAGAGAGCACGTCGACGACGTAGCGATAGCAGAGCTCCAGAAACTGGTGCACGACTCGGGGCTCGTACTCGCCTTCTCCTACGCCCATCGATCGTAGGAGCTCCCTCACCACACGCGCATCACGTGGCTCGTCGGACTCTGTGGTGTTCCCGGCGACTCCGCCGCTTCCACCGGCGGGTTCAGGTTCCATCGGTGGTTAGCTCCTCCCTTTCCGTTTTCAAGTTTCAACACTGCTTCTGTTGCATCTTGCTGAAGATTTATCTGTAGGCCTGGACTTTGCTTTTAGTTATTATTATTTGTGTTAAACGACCGCCACATTGTCGCTTTGGCCGAGTGGTTAAGGCGTGTGCCTGCTAAGTACATGGGGTTTCCCCGCGAGAGTTCGAATCTCTCAGGCGACGTTTCAATTTTTTTAATTTTTTATTTTTTCCCTAAATTTTCTTTTATTATGAGAGTTTTTTGGTCAGCAGAATTTACTGAATTTTTTTTTTTCAGACCATAGGAAATTAATTGGAACTCTCGGATCTCTGTTTTTCAAAAGCTTAAATAAACTTTTTTTTGTTTCAAAATTTGACTCCAAGGGAAAAAAATTTAAAAATAAACAGAGGAATTGATTCCAACGGAATTCTTATACAAGAACCATTTTTATGGATCATTTCTTGATTCTCCCTGAACCAAGGAGAGACGTAAGAATCTGCTTATCTTTCACCAATAATCTCTACAAGAACACAACCCATCCTTAAAATGGTGAAATCTCTTGGTTTCTCTAGCAATCATCCCTTTCCCTACCACCATAGAAACCAACTTAATCCAAGCATGACAATCACCACAAACCCTAAGGTTCTTGAAAATCATAATACAATTGTTACTCCTCTCAGAACTACTCAACACCCCAAAAGCCAAAGCTAATTTCTCACTGTGATAAAACAAAGACTTTTGCTTCTCTTGCTCTTCCATTTCTTGCAGCACATACCTAGTATCAGGAACATAGCCCAACTCTTTAGTCTTCTCAATCGGTTAACCTCCCCAACTCTTTAAAGATTTCTGCAGCCTTTGGATGAGAACTGTCCCCAGCCATGAAAGTACGCATCTCTTTGTCAACCTCAACCCAAGTCATCGCCGGCTCCTTCTTCAGTCCCATCTCCCTCATAGCACATTTCATGCTCCTCACTTCATCCCACCGGCCAAGTGATGCATAGATGTTAGATAGTAGTATATGAGTCCCATCGTCACCAGGGTCGAGCTCAAGTACTTTGCAGCTCGTTTCGGCATCTCTAGCTCACCGTGGATCTTGCAAGCACTGAGGAATGTCCTCCAGAGGACTTTATCAGGATTCTCGGTCTGGGTTATCAATCCTTCAGCCTCCTCTACTCTCCCCCCTCGACCAAGCAAAGCCCAAACCTGTAATTCTTAGTCATGTATGAAAAGACTCGGTGGCCTTCTTCGACTAACCCTGCATTGCTACAAGCAGAAAGAACACGGGTATATATCACATTGTTTGGTTCTATACTCGAGTTCAGTACTTGATCAAACAGTCTGACAGCTTCTATACCATTTCCAATTTGGGCATAACCATAGATCATGGAGTTACAGACCTAGCCATCAATACATGGCCACATTTCCCGTAAGTGTCAATTAGAGCAGCACCAACAAATCGATCTCTGTCCAATCCGCTCTTTATAACAAACCCATGTAATAGTTTCCCCTGTTCAAATAAAGCAAGGGCTGAGCACCCTCTTGGAGCCATTGACAGAGTAAACGTATTAGGGGAAACAATCACGAATCATCCCTTCGAAGCATTGAGAGAGCGAGCTCCTCTTTATGATTACACAACAAACAACCAATCATAGCAGTCAAAGTCACAATATTTGGATTAAGAATCCCTTAAAAACCTTAGGAGAATCATCAATAAGCCCATTCTTTGAATACATACTAAGGAGTGAAGTTTGTGAAGCTATTAGACAACCTAATCCGGATTTAAGGATCAAGCCATAAATTGCTTTCCCTTCCCTTAACTCCCCAAAATTCCCACAAGATACCAAAACACTAGAAAACGTGAAATCATTTGCTTTCACATCCAAATTGACCATATCTCCAAATATCCGAATAGCCTCCATATCCATTCCATTCTGAGAGAAGCCTGTGATCAAAGCTGTGGAACAAACAACATCTTTATCCTCAATCCTTTCATAGACTTTCTGGGCATCACCCAATCTGCCAAATTTGGCATACATGTCAACTAGAGAACTTCCAATGAAGGCGTTCTTGGCATCCAAGCCCAAGACTACAAGAAGCCCGTGGGTTCCTCGGCCTTCACCTGTGAGACCCAGATCAGAGTACGCTTTTAAAATGCTAGAGAAGTTGAATTCATCAGGAGCTGCACCCTTGGGAATCATATCCTTGAAGAGTGCGATGGCCTCACAGCTCCTTTGATGACGAATGTAAGAAGACAGCATAGAGTTCCAAGAAGCTATGTGTGGTTGAGGCATTTCATCGAACACGACGGGCATTGTCGATATCCCCGGACTTTAGGCCGGCATCAACAAGCTTGTTGCCGAGAGCAATGTAGGGGAAGTTGGACACTATCATGTGGAGGTGGGTTTGTTTGGTTTGGGATGAGGATCTGTTGGCGGTGGATTGATGTAAAAGAGAGATGTAGCGGTTGAAGACAGTGAAATTCGAAGAGTGGGAGGTCAAGGAAGAGGTGTAGAGATTTCTCAAGGAAGAAGAAGAAGAGGGTCTCATGGCTGTGTGATGTCGGTTGTGTTTGGTTGCAAGGAAGTGGGCGGAAGTAAGGAAATGGAGAAGTATAATTGCTCACTTTCCTATCTATCCAAATACCGGAAAAGGAAAATAAGAAAACCCCTTTTCCTTTTTTCTTCTCTCTTTTACACAACCATTTCCTCACTTCCAAAGTGCTACAATTAATTTTGTGGTCATATAAATCTCATTTGTAATAATTTGTAGCATCAAACAGTTAATTTTTTGGTCATGTAAATCTCACTCGCATTCTAATTACAGTCCATTTTTTATTTTTCTTAATTAATTTTTATTTTAATAATATTTTGCGGTTAACTTTGTGGTCAACTTTTCCATTTCTACTTTCCATTACCATCCAAACACTGAAAAAGACATAACATTTTCCAAATCACACTTCCCAACAACATCCAAACACCAGAAAACTTACTAACCAATTCTCAAGTTCTAAAGGGAACTATTACCACTTCCTCACTTCCTTATTTCCTCACTTCCACCCTTAACCAAACAGGCCCGTTATTGCTTCTGTCATTACTGGAAGTGAGAGGAGGGTGGAACGAGTAATTAATTGCTCTGATGAGAAGGATGAATTTGGATATTAATAGCTAAACACCCACCCCACCTGGCCATTGACACACCTAAAAAAAAATAAACAAAATCAGATCAGCTGAAAGATTGTGCTTCTCTTTCTTCCTCCTTTGGGAAAAAGGAGGATTATTTACCCCCAAAAAAAGAAAAAAAAAAAAAAAAAAAACGAACCAGATGCGAAACTCAAACTTTCAATCCGTTGACCCCCCAACCCAATACCACGTGCTCCACACGTACCCATGAAACAAAACAGAGGCGATCAAAAAATAATTTGGAAAAAAAGGGAAGAAAAAAAAAAGAAAATAGAGGGAAAAAAAAAAAAAGAGAGAATGACGAAGCTGTACGCGGAGGCGGCCCCAACGCCGGACATGAATCGGAACACCGAGTGGTTAAGTTACCCCGGCGTGTGGATCACCAACGTCCTCATCATCTTCTTTGCTTGGATCGCCGTACTCTCCATCTTCCGATGCTCCGCCGGCCTCGCCTGGACCACCGTCAACCTCGCCCACTTCCTCGTACTCATTCTCAAAACCCTAAAGCTAATTTCTTTATTTCCCATTTTCTTTTCAATTTCATACAATGCCGATGCCAATCTCCTGATTTCGTAAGCGGTCCTTTGTGGTAATTAGATTAATGCACAATGTAGATTGTACAAAGTTTTGATTTTTCAGGGAATTTAGTGATTTTTTGTTTGTTTTTGGGGAAAAAATCTCTAATTTCGTAGTATCTTTGATAAATTGCAATTTTTGCAATATGCAACAAATCAATGCAGCTGTTTGTTAGAAAATGACGGCAATGTGGTTGATTGGAAAACTTTGGCAGCGAGGATGCCGAGTCTTTATATAACTCATTCCTGCTAGTTATAAATGTCATGAGAGGATAACGTGTAGATTTTTCAACACGTTATTTGTTGCAATTCCTTTGATATTTGCATGTTTACATGTTTGTTGTTCTTTCCTTTGAAAGCTTTCTAATAAATGATGGATTATAGAATGCGAAAATGGTTGAGTCATTGAAAGCACTAGCGAGCAGTGGGTTCCTGAAAGGGACATGACAAAATTAGGCTAGTGATGATGTACGTAATTGGACAAGAGGGCTTTAGTGAATCGTCCTCAGTTGTCATTATGGATGATGTCGCTGTGATTAAATGTATCAGCTGCATCTGCAAGATTTGTTGTCTTTAGATGAGCCCGAGTTGCAGCATGCCACAACATCATTGGTAGGAGTAGAATTGGCACTCATTGATTGCTTCTCTTCTTGTAAGACCAATGATATGTCTTCACTAGGAAATAAAGGGATTCCAAAACGAGAATTTGTCCTCTAATGGCTGTCTAGGAGTCATTAAGTCCCGAAAGCATTTCGATGATCTTCCGATGCTGCTCTTATTCTATAAGAGATTGGTGTGCTCCCCAAGAACAATGTGCCAAAGAAATACACGAGCAAGCTCATCCAAAGACCTTTTTATGATAATAAAAATTGCTATGGAGTTGTGTCTTTGAGTGAATGAAAAAGATATATATATCTCAATTTACATGGTCCTTGGGGCATTGCTGGGGTAAAAGATGTTCTTTTATATCTACTCAAGAGTTTTAAGTAAAGATCAATATGAAGTGCAATTACATTAGGGAGCCATTATGTTTGTTGCACTAGACCCAAAGGGTGTTGTCCAGCGAAGTTGTATCGTGTTCAATAATGGTGCCACATAAAGCTTCTTATCATGTAGTGCTATTACTGAGCATGGTTCCATGAAGAATAGTTGTGTCCAATTTGGGTCTAATGAACATGGACAATACCTGGATTACTTGATGAAGGAAGATGGATTGCAAGAATCTATATTTGCATCCAATGCGATAACATCAACAGTATGTAAGACCTTGCATTGCTCGTGGTGACATAGAATCTCAAATACCAACTCAGCTTTGATTAACAATTCAAGAAGTGAATACAAGGAGCAAGAAAGTGAAGGTTTGAGTAGACTAGTTGAAATAAATATAGTCATTTTGTTGGATTAATACAAGGAAAGTTTAAAGGAGAATTGATGAAAAGAGAGAAGTAGCTAATTAGTTTCCTCACTAGTGTGATCCTTGATATCTACTTGTTATGTTCATTGATACAATATATAGAGAAAAAGGAGAGAGAAATTGGCTTCTATAGGGCTATTATAAGGCTAGTAAATGGTGTCTATTATGGCTGTATATATAACATGTCCAAATGACTAAAACACAGCCTAAACTGGCTGAATATGTCATTTATCAATATTGCTTCACTCGCTTATGTTTTCTTTCAATACTCCCCCTCAAGTTGGAGTAGTAATGTTAGGAACACCTAGCATAGAAGATATCAATCTTGGTATTATTCTGGTGGCTTAGTGAAAATATCTACAATTTACTTTGTTATAGGCAGGTATTTAGATGCATAGCAATTCAAATTGAAACTTTTCTTGAACAAAGTGACACTAGGTTAATGTGTTTTATACAACAGAAAAGCTTAATTGGAAGCAATATGCTAAACTGCTGAGTTATCTTCAGTCTCGTAAATGAGGACGAGCCAAGTTCTTTTTTTTTCATTGCATGCTATTCAACTTTGGACAACTACCTGATACCATGCAACTATATTCAACTTCGGATGACTGGTAATGTGGTCGATTCCATTATTTTCCATGTCAGAAGTTAGTGCCCAGCATTGAACAACAACAAGCGATAGATTAACCAGTCATGGAGCAACTAGCCAAATCAGAAGCCCATGATTCTTTGTGTGAAGATTACTATAATAAGCATCTATCTTATTTTGTGACAACCAGTGGGTATGCATATTGTTTCCTATCCGATCTTTCACAAACGAGTTGATTGTCACTTTGTTCAGAGTTTCAATTAAGATTATTACATACCAAATTCCCTCCTATAGGCACATCAAATTGCAGATCAAAGTGCAGATTTCCACCAAGTCATTGGGATGACAACAATCTTGATATCTTCATTTTGAAGTAACGTGTTTTTAGTATTTATACTCCAACTTGGGAGGAGGTATTGGAAGGCAAAACTTAGCAAGTGCAAGATGTTTCATTGGATGATACAGTTAAGAAGAGCATATTTATATAGCCACAAGTAGCTACCATTTGTACAGGATTTGTCTTATGACAATCTTATATGGCTATTTTACATGTCAGACCTATGACAGCATTATGGTAGCCATTTCCTCTCTTTTGTTCATATATCAAGTTTTTAACCAAAGCAACATATTTATGAGCTAAGCTCATTAAAAATGAAAGAAGCAATTTATTGCATCTCCTGACCATAAGCTTTCTTAGAACATGTGACTTGATTAAGGTGCAAAATCTATAACAGTGAAAGAAGGGGGCACATGAATGGGAGCATAGATGTCTCAATGAATGTAGGTATCATCGAGAAAGAAACAAGAAGTTTGGTGCAGCTGTATTCATGTTTAATGTATATAAGAAAGCTCTTGTGCCTCTAGACTCGTCACATGTCAAAACAGATAAATTCTCTTATTCTTTTCTTACAGTAATTTGTTATCAAAGAGAGGAGTAAGATCAGGATTCAGGATTATTCCATTTGGATGAGAATGCATGGAACTTACTTTTGCATCTGGATATACACGAGCAAAGGCAATTATAGCATTACAACAATTACTTTGGGTAAGCTTGGTCACCATCAAAATCATTTGTTTGAGTTTGTGCAGTGAGGGGAGATGCCGGATATCTGAATGGAGGTGCAATACTTCCTCTTTGGAGATTTGTTTTTCTAACCTTTTACCATTTGCTTCTTTACGCTATGTTTCTTGAATTTTAATTTTATGTGAGGTGGGGACATGAAATTCAAGATTTGCAGTAACTTTTGAGTTCGACTGCATGAACTCATGTCATAATTCGAGGAGAACAAGTGTTCTTGACTGAAGGACATTGAACCATGACGTGCTTATAGACCTTTTTGATGATAGACAGCTTCTGATGTGAGGTTTAATGTCAGATCTGGAACCAGATTTTTCCTTGGTTTTTCAATCTGCACCTTCTCAGTGGACAAGTTTTTTCAGGAAATTCAAAATTATTATAAAACTGGAGGCTTTCAGGAGTATCTTTTGTTATATAAAGAAAACTATCTTCTTTTTGTTTGGTGTTGGTAACTTCTCTTTATTCTCTTTTATTCTCCCTCTTTTATTTTCAAGAAAAAGAGTTTTGGGATCTTGCAAAAAGCAGTAGATTTCTCGATGGTGCAGTGTGCAGAGTAAACAGGAAGAGGAAATAGTTCCTTATATTTGGTGAATATGATGGTAAGGTCCACTTGGTTGTTTGTAATTGTAAATCCGGATGAGTTATGGGATTCCTGTATTTGGAATCATCTAATTGCAAATTCAAACCATGTTGTTTCGTTCTTTGTAATTTGTGAAGCTGAATGACAGTGAGAATGTGATGGCACATGATACTATACCTTCCCATTTAAGAATATTGGATTCGTGTTCACATAATTTAGGAGTTATTCCAGAAAAGTTATAATTAGAAATCTAGATATAGTTGCAAATCTACCAATTACAGTAAACCAAATGTTCTATTTGCCTAAAATACTTATTTGGAGATTTTGGATTTTAAAGATTGCAAGCAACCAAATGTACCCATGTCTGGTGTCCAATTTTCTAACCTTGCTTGCAGCGATTGGTTAAATAAATAGATAGATAAATAACCCCTTGCTGTATTTCGGCTAGGGATTTCTAGTTGTCTGAGCATACATGTGTTGCCATACCTATAACTTTTCTGTTGATCAACTGAGTTTATCCATTTACAGTTCTATCCTCTTCATCTTTTATCACTCTGTTGTGTCCTTTGATTTTCATCATAAAATTTTATTGTAGTAAATATTATTTTCTAGTGCTCAGAAGTTGGAGGTGTTCATTTAACATATCTGGTTTTTCTGAATATATGTTATATATGATTTTCTTTCATCTATCTCATTTGACTTTGGTGCAATTTTCTTTGTTTAGATAACCTGTCACTATTTCCATTGGAGGAAAGGAACTCCATTTGGTGAGGACCAGGGTATCTATAATCGTTTAACTTGGTGGGAGCAGATGGACAACGGGAAGCAGCTTACTAGCAACAGAAAATTTTGACTACTGTACCTGTGGTCCTGTGAGTATCTCTTTCATATTGTTGAACTGAAGGGTCAAATTGAGTCAATAATATTATTTGACGTCATAAAAAAAGCTTACATTTTTGACGATAACAGATTTCATTTCATTATTCTTTTGTTCTTAGATTATGTTTTATTGGTTAAAAAATTTGGCCATATATTTTTGTTTTGTCCTTAGGTATTAGATATCTTATTTTGTGTTTTGTTCGGCACTTATGTTGCATCGACACAGCAACGTTGAAATGGACACGACACGTGACACGTAGAAAATTCTTAAAAATACACAGGACACGTGTGTCTGACATGCGTGTCAGACACGACACGGCGACACGGCTCCATGATAGAAGTGTCCGTGCTACATATGAAGTTAATTAGTTGTTTAAGATGATGTAATTTGCTAGGAAAAGTGTGCAACAATGCCGTAAAAATACTTATTACATGTTAGGCGTAAAGATTAGCAATTGACAGACGAAGCATACTCAACTGTGTTTATTTGAAGCCATATCTTTCCCTATTGAGTTTACAGATCCCAGTTGGTTAAAGAAAGTCTGAGCCTGTTGTCAGCCTTCTGTTGATTGATGCCATATTCGTGATCCCGCTCCTAACCAAAACAATGCTAGGCAAGCACGGCACATACCATTAAACCTAGAAGGTCTAATGTGTGTAATAATTCTTTCAGAAATAATCATCATGGGATTTTTTGTACACAAAAGAGAGAAATTGACTAAATACCAGGAAGAAAACTTCTACATCATGAGGCACAATACAAAAAGCAAGCTAAAGGGAAACACAAACCGAAATGAGAAGAACATCTAAGATGCAGTTTTTACAAGCTTCAAGATGAAAATTCTTTTGTGTTGTTTAGCATGCCTATGATGGGATGCAAGTCTCTTGCAACAAATCCTAGTGTCTACTCTGTTGTTGCCTAGAATACTGGTATTCTGGGGAAATTTTATAGGTTAGAGTAAATTTTGATTTCCTCCCCAGCGTACAGATTTTCTTTTCAGTTCTGCCTTTTCCCTCTTATCCTCAATTCCATGTGAATTTGAAGGGTTGATCTACTGTATATAGCCCAAATAAACTAATTGAGCATTTACACATACCTCTGCAAGTCACTTCTTTTCACCTTTTCACATAGTTCCCTTTGCACAAAAATTTGGCCCCAATTCGTCCAAGGTTGATGCCAGATGGTCAGCCATTAACGAAAGGTTCATCAATCCTTTACATCCTTGTATGTTACTTGCCAATTAACCTTGCTAATGCAGGGAGTGACGACATAGATAATGTTGATAAACTTACATACTTTATTAGTTAATCATGATATTTTCCTTTTGTTAATTTGGCAGGTATTTGATTGCCTCGCACACGACAGACTACCAGCGTCCTATGCTCTTCCACAACACCCTCGCTGTTTTTGTGCTCGTGATTGCTAAGTTCCCGAACATGCACAAGGTCCGCATCATTGGAATTAATGCAGATCATTAAGGCATCACTGAGATGCTTCGCAGATTTCTTCTCCACGGGCCTCTGCTCGTACTTATACATGATTATTCTTCTTCTGATCAAGCTCAAATTGGAAGAAGTGGAAAGTTTTGTATTATAACAAATAGACAGCTCTACTCCAGTGGAAGTTGGAAGCCTCCAGGATCTTCATCCTTCATAACCCACTATGGGTTAATTGAAAGTTCATCAATTTTGATATCTTTATGTTGCCATTTAACATTCCAATGGTTTGTTTGTCCTCATTGTTTTTTTTGGATATTTTCTTGATCAGGAAAAATTTGATGTTCTAGGACATAACTGTTGGCTATGAATGTATGGACTGCTGAGCAAATAGCATTTGTAGTAATTAAAAAAAATGTACAGGTGGATGGGAAATTGTAATAGCTTTTGGGGATCTTCATTTCTATCGCACTGTTTTGGTTTGTACCGCGGCTGCAATCTTTATCAGACATAATTATTGTTGGAGCCGATGGACTCAGGGTTTTTGTTAAACCCTACTAGGGGACTGCTTGGTTTGGAATTTATTTTTTTAACTGTATTTTTTTTAAGTGTAGTTATAGATTTGCAAAGTGTAGTTTGTTAATTTTAACTTCAGTTTTTTAAATCACAATTCACTATTTTTATGTTTATTTGGATATATAATAGAGTTGTCGCAAGATCTATTTTTCCCCTCTTTTTCTGGAGTTGAATAGTTTGAAGTTAAGGCCAATTTTGGAGTTATCTAATAACAGTTCATTAAGCTATGAGTAGCAGTCAAATAGGTAACACATAGGCTTTTTGGAGTAAAGAGATACTTAACTACATAAGACTACTCCAAGGACAAATAGTCTCTAAAATGTTTTCTCCCATACTAGTCTACACACTAAAGCTGAAATTGATTTAATAGAACTAAGTTTTGGATTTTGATCTCAAGCATCTGGTTGGATTTTTCAGGAGCTCATGTTGCGACAAAAGGGATACTTAAATTCCTAGGATACGTGTTGTCTGAGATATGAACACTGATTTTCAATACAGGACCCGTTTGGTTAAGGGTGGAAGTGAGGAAGTGAAGAAGTGAGAAAGTGATAATAATTCCTTTAGAACTTGGAATTGGTTAGTTGTTTTCCGGTGTTTGGATGTTGTTGGGAAGTGTGTTCTGAAAACTGTTATGTCTTTTTCGGTGTTTGGATGGTAATATGGAAGTAGAATTGAAAAAATTGACTACAAAGTTGACCGCAAAATAATATTAAAATAAAAATTAATTAAGAAAAATAAAAATAGACTGTAATTAAAATGCAAGTGAGATTTACATAATCAAAAAATTAACTATTTTGTGTTACAACTTATTTCAAATGAGATTTACATGACCCCCAAATTAACTGTAGCACTCTGAAAGTGAGAAAATGGTTGTGTAAAAAAGAAAAGAGAAAAGAAAAGGGGTTTTCTTATTTTCTTTTTCGGTGTTTGAATTGATAGAAAAGTGACCAATTACACTTCCTCATTTCCTTACTTCCGCCCACTTCCTTGCAACCAAACACGCTAATGTATGGATAGATCTAACCAGACCAATCAATCTAAAACTAAATAGCACAATGGCACAGGTTTTGGAAATGATTATAGATTCATTAGCACAGAAATATCTTCTTAACCTTTCTTAAATGCTATAACAACCACAGAATGCTGATTTGACGAACAGTACACAGAATTCAGAGAGTCCAGATGAAAGAGAAATTACAGAACTTGTCAAAAATTGTATTTCACGAGAAGAAACAAAAGAGTGTTGGCGTATAACCCTCAAGCTATGCTTCTACCGTATCGTATCGTACGATGCACATTCAAGTTTGAAGTAAAGAGGCTCTTGTACATTACATTTTAACTTCAGGTACAACAAACTTGGTTTCACTGACTAGTTCAGTCCCAGAAGATCATATTGAGCAGCCACACTTGATAAACTACTAGGTCTACGCTTGATCTTTGCCACGCGCTTAGATGCTTCTTGTTGAAGGATGCATGAGAAATTAGATAGACCAGTAACTCATAACGAACACCTAAATTCTCATACATTTGTAACTCTGGAACCTGATGGAGTGAAATATTTATCAGGTTTGAATCCACATGTATCCGTTTAGCATTAGAGTAAATTAAGTAGAAAGGTGCTTCTAACGAAGTCGATTACAGGAAAAAGCTCTGCAGCCAACCAACTCATCAAAATCAAATTACAATGTCAGCAAGGTATCAAGTGATGAAAAGTTAATGTAATGAACAAGGAAAAAAATAACTGTAGGACTAGACTTACACATGCAGGGGATTAGATCTTGTGAGAACACCTAGAGTGGCGTGACATTTGTTAGCTCATTAAGAAAGAGGCATCCGAACACAAAATTGAAGAAATCTTTGCCCTTGATGATATTCCGGTTTCCCACAATTGCTTCTGTGTCGTACTTGCATGCTCTAGTGCAATCTGGACAATAAGTCACCTGCATGTGGAAGAGGGCAGAGTCAGTAACAAATTTGATCTATATGGTTACATTTTTTTTAGGGTAGTAGTACAGAAATCACCCCTTCCCCGTTTTAGGGTGGAAAATTCGCTTCTTTCTCACACGTTATGCCTTGAATCTGTGAGCTCCCCCTTTCTGCTCTTGTATTATCCCTCTTGATTGGTTTGATCAGCTATATTTACCGTTGAGCAAGTAAATTTTTTAAGTTCCAATGGCACCTCCTTTTCCTTGTATGTGTCTTATTTCAAAAAGTTTTTGAACATGCAAGAATGTTTCCTTTTAAACCCAATACACACTAGCTTGAAACTTTTGATTACTAAAAGGGGCCACTGTAGTGAATCATGCCTCCAACATCTTTTGGGCATTCAAGATCAGGTGTTATTTCAAGTTTTTGTTCTTTTCTAAAGTCAACTTTAACAGGATTTCAAGCCAATCAAAATGACTCTTAATGAAAAAGGTTGATATCAACATCATGAATGCAGAAGGTTGATATCAACATCTTGAATGCAGAATATTAGTGAAAAAAATGAAAATGTTGATCTCAATAAACCGTAGGTGAGGAAAAAGAAGAAATTTTACTCTAACCCAACTCCTTAAGATGCTGCCAGGACAAAACTCCCAGTCAAATAATATAAAAAAATTAAAATAAAAAAAAACTTTGAAACACAACCACAACAGCAAGATGCCAAGTTCAATTTAGATGCACTATCAGGGTTCAGAAAAATCACAGGAGAAACTAGGTTATTGGGGTTATCTAGCTTGTTTTATGAGATCTTTCAAACGAGGGAGAATGCCTAGTTACTGGAGCGATTTCTGGTGTACAGTAACAAAGAGTAATCTCCTTGTTGACAATCTGTAAGAATGAAGGTGATATAACGCTTACAAAGCCTGCAAAAAACTTTTCAGCCAATATATGAGGTTATCAACAATGGTTATAGAACAAAAGTTAACCAAGAGGTTAAAAAATCAATTTGCATTTGTGCAAATAATCAATGGGTTTTCATTTTTGCAAAGGCCACCTGTTGAAAAGAATGGGAAAAAGCAAAGAAGTTTAGAGGTAAGCATTAAGAAAGTACAGTAACCATTCAAGTTGTTACCTATGTGCATAATGGTGGAATGATAAGCATTTTATATGGTAACAAGGAGTTTAAACTGACGGGTGTTAAGAAAGAAAGTACACAACTCATCTACTGAAGTTGTAATCTATGTGCATGAATGAACAATGATAAGAACCCAAATCTCTACACTTTTCATAGCTAAAATCACAAGTGTCAAAAGAAAAGATATCCTAGCAAATGTTACTTAATATCATTCAATGAGACTAGAATAAGTTTGTGGAGAAAAACTTGGAGATAAGGAGCTAAAATTAGCATAACTAAAAGAGTTGAGGGTTTGCAATGCTAGGATAGAAGATATGAAGTTGAGAATGCAGTCAATATTGATGGCAAGGTGATCTGATGACATAACCTATTTTGTCATAACAAAAGTAAAATGATGAGGCCTTGACGTTATATGCCAGCCAGAGCACAAAATTTGACATCAACATTGAACATATAGAGAGATGGAAAGAATGGAAAAGAAAAAGCTTAAATAAGTGTTAAGAACATATAATATAAAATTTATGGTGATGATTAAAAGGCACAACACATACCTCCAGGAGCTTTGGCATAAATAAATGATCAAGCATGACATCTACACCGTACATGGACCTAGATAATGGACAATGCATCTCAGGATGCACGGCTGCAGCTGAATCAAACACTGAGCGAATCATGTTACAGATTCTTTCATGGATATCATGCCATTTCACTATAGAGAAATAACATTATTGTATTAGCATTGAAAAGTTAGTTATATTGAAAGGTAACCACTAACAGAAGGTAATGAACAAATTACCTTGATGTTCCTCTTCAAACTCTCTCACAAAATCTGATATGTTCATGTGATTCAATCGTCCAATATAATTCTGAAAAGGCAATGCAGAGTAAGCGCACAAAATTGCTCTTACATATTTTAAGTTGCAGATAGCCAACAACCTAAGAGGTCAACTTAAAAAATAACAGGCAAGTTGGATTAAAGGATTTGTTGGGAAATTCTGGTTCTGTAAACTAAGGACAATTTTTAAAGGTGAAATTCTGTAAACTATGAAGCAAATGACAGTACATCAGAATAAAAGGGCTCCTCAACCAACTGTTCTATACTGCTCCACTACCGAACTAACATGCAAGAATTTTGTTTGTAGTATTTTTTACAGTGAAAACCAGACAGCAGGCTTACCATCACTGTGAAATGAGTTTCATACTCAAAAAGACTGCTCTTGTCCAAAGTGTACGGGTTGTTTGCTAATCTCACCTAAAATAAGCGAACACAAATTATGGATGACCAAATAATCTCTTAAAATCCATTTAAACTGAACCATCTTGACAGCCACTAGAGAGCACAAATAGAGACAGGGTAGGTAAAAGTCAGGACTGATGAAGAGATAGTTTACAGCATACCCAAAATACATCCGCAAGGAAACTTTCTACGGGTTTCATGCTGCGAACCAAGACAATATACCGAAGGTCAAACTTCTTCCCTTTGAATAATGCCGGGTGTTCAATATACTTCTGGCATATCTTGGGACCAGTCTCCATAAGTCGTATAATAGCAGATAAATCGCCAGTAACAGATGTATCAATTGTTCTTGCCATATTCCATGGTTTCAAAATCCATAAGTTATCACAGCCATCTCTTTCCCGCAAGCAATAATCTCCAATGAGTTGAGACAGTTGTGTTTCTAGGTTGTAAGTAGGCTGAAGCCAATCAGGAGAACCCTGTGCCTGTCCACAAGCAGAAGGAATTGTAACTAAAGCACCAGAATTATGAGTTTATAGTCAACAGAATTTCATAGATTTTCAGTGAACAGAAAACATACAGGATATTTATATAAAGTTATATTTTCACGCTCTTATCCTATTAGCTAATGCATCTAAGTAGAATATTTCATATTTTTTCCACTGTTTTGCCATCTTACCATTAACTCATATAGACATAGACATCAGTAACTGTGTTCAAGCCCAGCATACATTTTTTTTCCCTGTCAAGGACAAAGTCAATACTAGCCAAACCCTAGTCAGATAATTGTACTTTCCTTCAGTACAATATAGGGAGATTTTAATCCCTGTTTTAAATATCGCCCGAGTCGGCCGAGATATCGTCCGATATCTCCTTTTTTGCCTGCTGCCGATACGATATGGGGAAATCGTTCGCCATATCCTTTGCAGCAAAAAACGGCCGATATTTGAAATATCGGCCGATAAGTTGCCCGATATCGGCCGATATATCGCCCGATATATCGCCCGACATGGAATAGCTTTTTTATTGCACGACTGCGTGCAAATGTACATTATTTTTACTGTCTTTACATGCATATTACATTATTTTTATTAGGTAGATGATATCTATGACACTAAACAAACTTTTAGTTATTAATATTTCATTATATATAGTGTCTGATATGAATGCCCGATATGCGCGCGTATCCCCGATATCTCCCCTGATATCCGATATCCGATATGAAAAACCCCTATCCGATACGATCCCGATATCCGATATTTAGAACCTTGATTTTAATATATGGTTTATGAGTATAAACGCCCCTGGTTTTAATATTTCTTGTTTATAGGTGAAAATAAAATTGACTCAATAAAATTTTTATTATAGTACTTGCTCAATCATTTTTTTCTGTATTTTTTTCCTGCAATTTTCTGATCAAAGACTGGTCTTAAGTTCAAACGGGAATCCACTCTGATGTTCCGTTCTTGTGCATCTCAAACCACGCTAAAATTCCAGAAGTTCCTAACTGAGCTGACGAAATCAACAAACATGAAGAATATAACAACTAACATGTGACATGTGAAAGATCAGCCCAATGAAAATAAAGATGGGCCTAAAAACTCCTAGGGATGGGCCAATTCATTTGATACGCCCTAATATATGAAATAGGAGATCACGATAAATACATTAAATTAATGATCTAGACTCATATCTGATGCAGAACGGAAGCGGAAAGCTAGGGTTTGTTGTGAGATTGAGAAAAACTAATCTAAAGTTTATAAAAAAATTGGGGAAAAGAATTTAGACTTTACAGTTAGGTGAATTGCTCATCCACTTCATGTATCGCAAACGAAGATTTAGGATTAGGGCTTCATACATAGAAAAATTGCTTCCCCCATTTTATACTTCACACAAAGATTTCAAGAAAATCACTTAAGATTTCAAACTTTAATAACTCATTCATTGATCTTCAAATACATCAAACAAGGGTATTTATAGATAAAGGTAACGTGCACTACACGTGTCCTTCTCCTGATCATAAAGAACTCCTCAAATAAAACTCCTAATCATAAAAAACTCCTAAAATAAATAATAAAAAGAAAAACTAATAAAAAATACTACTATTTCTAATCAAATCCAAGTCAGATTTTCCTTCTTACTCGAATAAATCTTCCAATAGCTTCTTGGGTCTTTAATGTCCTCATCAATTCATTCCTGATTGGAAAAAAACTCATCCACGAGTTTTAAGATGTGACATCAGAAACGTCTGGAAAAGGAACAGTTGCACCGAATATTAGCCATGGTTTTGATAGCTATGATCTGTAGCAAATTCCCAATTTATGAAAAATGTCCTAATCAAAAAAAAAAAAAAACTTGAAAGGGATCATATTCATTTGGTGACATCAACATGAAAGGGTGAATCGATGATGACTTGTTGGATGAAGAAGTGACCAACTCAGACTGCAGTAACACTGAATCAAGCTTTACTTCTGGCTCAAAAGGATGAAATGATGATTTGTTGGACAAAGAGGTGACTAATTTTGATGGTAGTGGCACTGGATCAAGCGCTAGTTCAGGATCGAGTTCGGGTTCAGTCAGTGGCACTAGATCAAGCTCTGGTTCAGGTTCAAGCTCGGGCTCAGACAATGGTACTGGATCAAATGATGTTTTAGATGCGAGCTCAGACTCAGTCAATGATAGTGGATCAAATGGCGTTTCAGATTTGAGCTTGGACTCAGTCTCTAGATCGACGTTTAAACTCAGCTTACTTTCTAAAATTGATTATGACGGTGACTCTGGTTCTTTCTCTAGAAGTACTTCTAACTCTGCTTAGAGTCTAACTCTGAATATGGCTCTGGATCTGACTTTACCACAGGCATAGTTGGCCCCGGATCTGACTTTTACTCGAGCATAACTGGTTTTTACTTGGGCTCAGGCATAACTAGCTTAAACTTGCGCTCAGGTATAACCGGCTTTGACTTGCACTCAGGCATAACCGGCTTTGACTTGCACTCAGGCATAACCTTAACTTGCGCTCAGGCTTAACCAGCTTTGACTTTTGGCTCGGGCATAACTAGTTTTGAATTGCGCTCGAGCTTAATTTTTTTTGACTTACACTAGGGCATAACTGGCTGTAGACCTAACTTCATATCCCAATATATTTGATGTGCATGTTCCTTCAAAGCTGTGACCTCTATAAAAAGCTGATTCAGCAACTATTGTTCTCTAAACTTACATATGTCTTCCTGAGAGGCTTTATTCTCTATAACACTCTAATTCGTAGCTTCTTGTCAATTATGTCGGAGGGTTGTCTCACAAATCCAATGCCTCGAGAACGACTTGAACCGGCTGAGAAACGACCCGCAAACCAATCTGAACTGCAACATGTCTGTACTGCAGGCTTGCGGGTCGGATTGGATCATTCAACGGGTCAAGTTGATTGCAGAGTGCGACCGAGTCCTGTTATATGGCCTGAACCAAGTTGGACTCGGTCGGGTCCTGTTGACTTGAAGCGGGTGAAACTAGAAGTTGATGTAACCTCAAATTGGGTTGCAAGGGTCGGCGGCAAGTCTGTCGGGGCCTCGTCGAGATTGGAGAAAACTAATCTAAAGTTTATAGAAATTGAGAAAAAATAAGATTTAAGCTTCGCACCTAGGTGAATTGCTCACCCACTTCATGCATCGCGCACGAAGATTTAGGATTAAGGCTTCGCACTCAGGAGAATTGTTTCTCCTACTTTATACTTCGCACAAAGATTTCAAGAAAAATCAATAAGGATTCAAATTATAATCTTCAAAATACATTACACAAGGGTATTTATAGACAAGGTCACGTGGAATACTAGTGTCATTCTCCTAAAAGAACTCCTAAAGAAAACCTCCTAGCCATAAAGAACTCCTAAAAGAAATAATCAAAAAAAATAATACTCCTACTTCCAATCAAATCCATCCCTTCTCCTTGCTCGCATAAGTCTTCCAATAGCTTCTTAGGTCTTCAATGTCCTCATTAATATACAAATATTTTAAAAGAAGGTAAGGACTTCACAAATATACAACTTGTACAACAATTGTTTGCATAGGTACAACAATTTGCATAGTTCTTCAAGACTACAAGTACATGAATCACTACGGAAACAATTATGTTCATCTGATACATGTGCTATAACCTAATGATCTAGTGAGTCGAACAGCCAATAGTCATTTATGGAGCGGCCTTGTGGCAGACTCATTCCTTTAGTTTACAGAAGTGAGGTATAACCCATGTTATATCTCATTACTCACTAACTTGAATATACACAAACCCCAGGGCACACAGCTCTCATGTACATAAAAACCTTCTGAAATTCTTGTTGGGTGTGTGTTCTATATATGTGCACTTTTGTGAAGTACACAGTTTCCTGCTATATGAGATTATACTTCTTGTTTTAAGCACACATACCACTAGTAATATTATGCAAACCATGGGCTTAATCTTGCTTATATTCACAAATGTGGAGGCCACACCATAAACAGGTGCGGACAAGCAACATCCCAAAAGAAAATTGGATCAATGTTGCATTCTCCCCGTTGTAATGCTTCCCCGGGGGTGGGGGTTGTTTTTTTTTTTTTTTTTGGGGGGTGGGGGGGGGGCCAATTTTCTAGTTTTCTACTTTTGAGGGAAATTAATAGATGAACGATAAACCAGTACCTAAAGTAGAATGCTCAACTATAAGAGTTATGATTATAACTATTCGGTATAATATACTCTTGCATGAAACATTAAAAAGCTTGCTAACCTTATGAATAGTCTCTGCCAAATGATGTTTCATGACGAGGCAAGCTTCAAATGGAAATTGGTTTGTATATTGACTGTCTGTTAATCCAACAGCTTTTTTTACTTCTGTGTCAACTTGCACGCTTGTCCAAATAATATCAGCATTCTTTGGTTCATTTGCTGCAGGAAAATATAAGAAAATCCACCTTTCAATCACATATAAATTCACTAAATAACTAAAATGGAAGAATACATGCATGAAACTACCATAAAAACTTTTTGCTAGTGCAGCGTGTGGCAATATAAGGAAAGTATGCAAATATAATATGGAGACTACGAATATATATATATGTATGTATGTATATGTGTGTGTGAATTAAAAGGTTAATTATGGCGTATCCCAGAGGCGTCGCACCCTCATCTTAAGGAAAATTGGTGGTCAACAAGCCCTCCCGACTAATCCCTAATATGTCGTTGAGAGCAGGATTCAAACCGGCTCCCGATTGGGAGCAAACCAAGTGGCTTACCGTTCGGCCACTCTCGCGGACATAGGAATATATATATATATATATATATTATATATATATATATATATATATATATATATATATATATATATATATTCTAGTTAGAACTTCACGGTGAGAACCTTTGTGTGAACTCCACGGTGAGACACCCCGTGAATGATCCGAACCGTTCATCTTAATCTACATATTCTAATTAGGCTATCAATAAAAAATCACGCAATTTTGAACCCTTTTACCCATGCATCAAGTGGCTACAAGACATGCTATATTCGTCGTAGAATAAAGATGTCATTTGATGCATGGGTAAAAAATTTCAGAATTGCGTGATTTTTCGGTGATAGCCTAATTAGGGTATATAAATCAAGATGAACAGTTCAGATCATCCACGGGGTGGCCGCTTGTGGAGTTGAAGCACTCGGTGAGAACAGTTCTCACCAGAATAGTTCCATATATATATATATATATATATATATATATATATATATATATATATATATATATGAGAAAAATGTATATTAGATGGCAGGTGGTTGACTCCATCAGCTGCCGCTCAGGTGGCAGCATAAGCACCATATCTGGGTTGAGATGTGAGAGACTAATGTCTTCCACTCCGGTTCCTCGTGCTCCTTTCACTGCTTTAAAACCGTCATATGAGATTCATGATGTCTTGAATGATGAGTTTTTTACTTTACATTCTGTTAGTTATCATTGTTTCTTTGTTCAATGGAAGAATCGTCCCTCTTTTGATGATGCTTAGATCACTGAAGAAGAATTTCAACGTCTTGTTCCTGGCCTCTTCGAGGATTATTTACGCTTTATCTCGTCGGAGACGAATTCTTTTCAACCAGGGAGATAATGGAGATCATAATTAGGAATTAATTATTATGTTATTCATTATTATTTTATTAGGTATTATTTAATTATGGATAATTAGAGTTTTTTGATTATCAAGTTTTGTTTAGTTTTCTAGTTTGTGTTAAATGCCTATCTATAAAATGGTCTCTTTTTTTCATTGTGAAGGAGACTTGTTTCATGAAAATACAGATTATCAGACTTTCTCTCTCTAATTAGTTTATTTTCTCTCTCTAAATTCTTCTTTATATCTCTCTAAATTCTCTCTTCTCTTTTCTCTTTTCTCTTCTCTCTCTGGTTCTACATCAAAAAGAGAAGAAAGAAAAGTAAGTTTCAGAAACATAAGCACAAGAATGACCCACAAAGATCCATTGGACCATCTTTAAACAGCATTTTGCTATTCTATCAGTTGATGAAGATCACATGCATGCTGGATAAACAATAATTTGTACAAATAGTAATCATGCAGATAAGACAGCATGGCATATGAACAGCAGTTCTTAAATTCAAAATGAATGCATGTAGAAGAAAAGGTATTGTAAGAGCACTTCAAAATAAGTTTATTTAAGTGATGTCAAAGTACACAGGTATATATCAATCAAAGAAAATGGAAATATATATAAAAAGAAATAGGAATGAAATAAAACTGGAACAGTTTTTGACAGAAGCAATATGTGTAAACATGATGGCATTGTCAAAAGTGGACTTTTTAATTTTGAAGTTATGTAATTTTTTTTAGACATTTTCAAGATAACAATTTTAGCTACTTAGTAATCCAGATTACAAGTGAAAAGTCATTTAGACCTATTCACATGAACAAAACCCAAAGCACTTGGCACTTACTAAGAACAAATTCAGGGCGTGTCAGATTTTCTTCTACTTGTGGTATATCTGTATAAACCTGAAGCACACGCCCGTCACCTGGGGCTATACTTCTAGTTGTAGGGCCTTCTGAAGATGGTGGATGAGGACTTACTGACTTGAGCAGTTGGGAGTAAGTTTTGAACTCCTAAGAAGAAAGCTCATAATTAGAACAATGAATTTAGGACATCTTATGTAACAAGTATATAAACCACCTCAATGAAGTAACTTTCTGGTGTATGGAACCAAGCCGTAAGTCTAGCAGAACGTTGTCTGTCCTCTCCAATACCAAACAGGAAATCACGGGTACATTCCTCTCCACAGCGAACATTTTGAGTTGGCCATAACACTGAAAAGCTGAAATTATCATATTTCAATTCCAATAAAGAGTGTCCATCTGTAAGTCAAGTTCAGAATACAATAGAAACGGTAAATATCCAGAACCCAAGAAATACTATATTATGTCGTCGTTATTTTTCAAGTGAACAAGAAAGAACAGAATAGTTCTTTTTTTTCAAGTGAAGTCCACAATACCATAGAAATGTTGTTTGTCCTCTCTCAGAAACGATACTGCTTCTCTGCCCGTCTATCAGTATTCCCCTAAATCCTTATATTTTTCTATGCCACTGTAATACAGATTGACCTAAAACTGTTGATCTATCTAGTTGTGACTGATTAGGCCAAGTATGTGGAGAAACTGCTTTCAAATGGTCAGTAGAACCTCCTTCAAGGAACCCAAACAAGAATTAGGATACTACTAATTTGGTTCTGAATGGCGGCGGGGGTACATGACACACAAGAGATGGGAAGGTGTAGTAATACTCGCAACACTGCCATCACTGTTCACTATATTATAAATGACCCAAGAACAAAGAGAACTAAAAATAGGCTGAATTTCTAAATATCCCATTAATTTTTCACCATTTTCCCCAAAAAAACCCACTAAACTTCGAAAATCCCAAAATACCCATTAAACTATCTCAAATATTCCCAAAAATCCCCCGTTGTTAGCTGGCCGTCTGCTGGTAATCATGTGTCTTTCACGTGCATTTTTTATGATGAAATTATACTTAGTTATCACATTTCTTGCCCGTGTTTACTGTTTTAAGTTAAAAACTCACACTCCTCACCCACCACCCACCTCCCTCCTTCATCTTCCTCTGTAGGACGCAGCTCAACCCAGCCCATCTCATCTCCCTCTTTAAAATGTCAACTTCAAGCAAGGAGAAGAAGTATTTTTGTGGCGTTCGAGCTTCAATTGGTCATTCCTCCACCGAAGAAGAGGGTGCGTCGGGTAGGTGGGTGAGTGAGGTTTTGTGAGAAAAGAGGCTTGGAATGGTTTTCGTTAACTGATATGAGGGTAGTGGTAAATAGGTCATTTTGCAGCGGCAGTTAACAGCTTTACGGGACTAATATGATACACATATAGTTTAAGAGGGTATTTTGGGACTTACGAAGTTCAAGGGGGGTTTCTGGGAAAACAGCAAAAGATTAATGAGGTATTTAGAAATCAGCCTTAAAAATAATATGAAAAGGATAACTCAAAAATTCTTGCTTCACTTCGAACAGGACACTTGCATGGAAAGTTACAGGCAATTCCTAAAATTCCAAAAACCAATTTCATTGCATCTGTAATGAATTTTGAACGTCAATGTACTTCCACGGTATTACTGCTCATTTAATACTTCGCTCATCCAGACTCAGCACCATGTTATTGACTAGCAAATAACAGTTGCATTCTTTTAGTTTATCAAATAAATTTATTTTATTTTTGCGTGAATTAATAAAATTAGCACACTTAAATTTCTCAGTTTCTGAATTGCGACAAAGCTTATAAATAGCATTGATTTCACAAAAGAGGCCAAGTTTCTTATCATGACATAGAATTAGAAATGATCTCCACCAACACTTCAATCACATGCCGAACAGTGAATAGTGAACAGACATCCCAAATCACAAAGATGAACTTGACAGGAAAAGAAATATACAAGAAGAAACACCTACTTTAAATGTTTAAGGAAACAAGAAAGCAAACATTAATGGTGACAGGAAATACCTTACTGCTGATGCAAGTTCCCCTCGGGCATGAACAAAAAAGGAGCTACCCTGAAATTTGCCTCATCACTATGCCGCAAAGCTGAACCCAGTTCATCCATTACGTACCTATATTAAGTCCAGACAATAACGAATAGTAACAAGTGTAAGCTACAAATTGGCATTGCATGTTGCCAGGTTTATTATAGAATTTCTGATAGTTCTTTGGTACCAGAAGATAATCAGAAGATCTAGAACTACAGATTTTGTTCTGAATAAGAACCAGAAAGAATTATTTGATGCTCACAGATCATAGGAACACATCATGTACTTCCTGGTGGAAACCAATTGCAGAAGGTTAAAACAGAGGTGATATAGCAGAACATAGTTCTTTTACCTATGACATATAGGAACTTTCCCCCGACCAAAAACTGACAAGACACACACCGGACGTGACACATGTCCATCTATGTCCGACACTTAAAATGTGTAAATCACTATTCACTTTTAAATTATGTATAAGATGAAGAGCATGTCATTCCTCCTTTGAGTTGGGGAATAATATATACTTATATGAGTCAAAAGAAAATTATTTTATAGATTATTTTAAATAAATTAGGTTCTTCACATATGAATAACAACATAATACATACATACATGTGTGTGTGTGTGTCCAAAAGAAATATACATATATAGTTGTGTCCTCTTATTTGGGTATTGGACAATTGTTGTCCAACAACCCATGTCTCTCACTCGTGTCCGCATCTACAAATTATTATAGCATAGGCAAAAGAAGATTTAAAGTTAATAGTTGTTAGTTGTTTAAAAGTGGCAATTCACGCTCGAGACTATTAGGTTCTACTTAAGCATCTCGGAAACAAAATTCACTCAGGGTACAATAGATTCTCTGCAGCTTAAAAACTGCACCAGAAAGCCAGACATGCAAATCCTAATATTCATGCATACCACACAGATGTCTCGTCAATCTTTTCCTCATCAGCAAGTCTATATGTCAACAAATACAACCACATTGCGCCAATAACCCTTTCTTCAAGAGGCTCATCAGATGTCCATTCTGGAAGGCGTGGCTGGAGAGCGGAATCAATAACATGTTTTCCATGTTCTATTATGCTTGATTTGTTGACACCATTAAGCATAGATATGCTGGGAAGAGATTCAAGAATTTTTATTGCACTGCTCCCAAGTGGACCAGGAATATCAACCTGCAATGCAAAACATTTTACTGGAATTACAGCATGGCCTTTGGTATTCTATTTCCACTAGAAAGAAGAGCAAGCTTAGTAAAGATACCTCCAACACTTTCAAATTAGTAAATCCACTTAAAAGTTCCAACAGATCACCAACAGAAATTTCATTCATTTGATTCCCTCGGAGATTCAGATGTGAAAGGGATGGCATTGCATCAGGTGAAAAAGTCTAGTGAAGGTTAGACAAGAGTCAGTCACACAAGAAGAATTGTACACTATTCGAATTATCCTGATTAAAATAGAAGCGCAAAAACGAAAAAAATAAAAACACAATAATGGGCAAAGATGACATAGGTAAGGAATGAGCACATCAATAAAGATTAAATCAAAATTATAAAAAGCCAAATCAGCATTCAACTTAAAAATGTCATCACCTTAATAGTCACTAAGACAATGAGTGAAAGGAAGGAACCAATTAAGAAATTAGCAACTATAAATCAGGTAAATCCTACCTGAGGTAGCCTGTGGATACATCTATTTGACAGATCAAGCATGGTAATGTCCTTTAATGAATTGGTAGTATCAGAAGGAAAGTCGGGATTTTCTGATCCAACAACACCTCCACAAAAGCCCAATGCCCATTCTGAGAAATTACTGGTGAAATGTGAATTAAAAATTTCCACTCCAGGAATACCATAGAGAATTGCTTGTTCAACATCATCGCCACTGAAATAATTTTAAAAGAGTTAATTGTACTTCTAAGAAAAGAGGTGCTAAATTTGAAAGCAAACAATGATAAAAGACATGGGTTTCGCGATTAAGAAAGAAATTATAGTGTAAAGAAAACACAAGTATCTCCATGTTTGTCGCCGCAGGCTGACCTTTCCAAGTCAATTAGATATTTCACAAGAATGTCTTCTATCTTCTCAAAATATACTATCTACATTCTACAGATCCATGGTAAATTTTCTGTTTTTTTATTAAAATTTATGTAGACTTGTTTTTCCTAATCAATAAATAGTAATCAAATGCCAGCAATGTGTACATACACAATTATGCAATAATATTATGCTTCCGCATCAATAAATTTCATGCAGAAAGAGTTTCTGGAGGTAGACGAACACAACTGTAGTCGAGAAATAAGGAAGAAGGAAAGGAAGTATTTGAAACAAGAAAACCAGAGATGAACTGGAAATGATGAGAGGAATTTTCAAAAGCTACAAACTACAACCAAAAGATAAAGGGTTACACTGGAAAAAAGCAAAGTGTCCCAATGCTCACCACTTTGACAGAACTGGGTTCTCATTCAACCAAATTGCTCTTAACTGTCTGCATTTTGTGATTTCCTGCACAACTGTTTCTACATTCTGAAGCTTGTTTCCCCAAAGATTGAGTGCAACCAGGTTCTGATGCAGCAACAGGAAGACAAGCAGAAAACATAAAATGAAAAGCACATCAATACAGAGTAAAAGAAGGGACGGCCAAATAAAAATAACTATAAGATCGGTAACACAAAAAATGTGCTGTTCCTAAATATCATATTCCTTCAGAAAAACTCATAGTAGGGGTTCAGCCATAAGAATAATACTGTTTGGATTTGGATCTGAATCCCAAAGCTCCAATAAATTCCAATTAACTGATGGATTTGTCAAACAAACCAAACTTAGTTTAACATACCGGAAATCTACTAGATAAATCAAGAGAGCAAAGAATTTCATCATCTATGCCAAGTTCCTCCAGCTCCAGCCAAGCTGCAGCATCGCTCCCTCTCTCCTTCAGTTTGTTCGTCTCCTGCTGCAATATTTCCATAACTTTCCGATAAATTCCATTCTCGTGTTTCCCCTCTGGCTCGACCTCTCCTTCTATAGAGTCTGATTCCAGGTCAAGATCGACACACATCAATGCTGCCATCCTCTGCGCTAATCCTGGGACTTCCTTCAGCTGAATGGCCAGATAGATGTCAGACACAATAAATAATATTTTTCATATAAGCCCCCTTTGTTGTCCCATACTATAGCATATAACAGACTCACCTGTGCATATTATAAATTTAATCCTATAAAAATAAGTACTTCCAACTGTCCTACTCAAAACCATCATAGCACTTGTGTGTCCTAAAAGGGCTAGTGAAGTGATATGCAGCCCATATCGCTCAGTGAATCTTACTTACAATACAGTGAATAATTATATAAGTTTATTTGGAAAGAATTTATCATAAAGCACACATGATGCCATGCTTCTGAGCCATGATTTAGACATGGCTATGTTAAGTTAGTAAGGGGTGGCATCATCATCTCAAGTTGACTTGGAATTTTCCGTAAATATATGTAGGACACTGGACCAAACTTCAGGGGGGGGGTTTGTTTACATCATTTCTCCAAATGTATGATATCCTCGCGCTCAATGGGGAATTAGGGATACAACAACAAGAACAAAGCCCTTATCCCAAATTATTGGGGTCAGGTACTAGGGATAACGAAAATTAACAACATGACAGGAACAGTTTCTAGTTGTTAACTCTACTTGGCATAAGCTATACAGTATCCATGGGGAGACTCATTTCATTCCAAGATTACTATACATTTGCAGGTATAAATCAACAGATAATCAATCTAAATTTAAACTAGCAATGAGCCCTTATCGATGTGTGCGGCAGTCTCTCGACTTCCCAACTCAATGCTACCCAAATGCACACTACTTGGGCCAGAAAGAATATTGAAAAGCAAAACCAAATATCAATCGAACAAAGTAATGAACATATGAGGACCAAAACAGTAGGGGCCAGTATGGATTGAAGGAATTTTTACATGTGACTACAGTTTCAGATAAACAAATTTCCTGACAGCCAGCAGCAGATTCTTTGCAGCTTGGGCTTCAGTTCAAGATACACCCACATACTTTACTGTTTCAACTCGAACAGTCAAAACTTGCATGTTATACCCTACGCAATGCTTTGCATTTATATTCAGATCAAATAAAAGAATTGAGCATTCCCATTTCAGTGTCACTTGTGATTTCCAACTTCTTTCATACAGACTTTGTCAGTTTTTTAAAACCATTCATACAGTATTTAGCATATTTTCACTATGATATTGATGGTTTCAGCGTAATCAAAACCGACCGAATGAAGATTTTCTCCCATGACTCCTTCACAATTGTGTCCCCCCACCCCGTGGTGCCCGCCAACTCCCCTCTTCCCCCTCCCCTCTCTCTGTCTCTCCGCCTCTCCCCTCTTCCCCCTCTCTCTAGCTCTCCTTTCCCCTCCCCCCTCTCTCTCTTCCCCCTCCCCTCTCCATCCTCCTATCTCCCTCTCTCCGCCGACGTCGATCAGTTTCCCACCGCCCAAAGGAGGTATACTAGTATAACTGATCATACACGTGGTACTGATCAAATAAGACAATTGAGATGAGCTTATGTTTGCATATTAAGGGGATAACAATCAATTAACAGAAACTCAACCTTCAATCATCTGTATTGACTTCAAAAAACTGTATCTGGCCCAAGGGTTCAACAAGATAGATAGACCAAACTGTTGTCAGCCGAATTATTAAAAAAAAACCAAAATCAAAATCAAAATTTTCTACTCTTCAGAAAACAATAGTCACTAATTTTAAGTTCCAGCATTCAGGTATGCTCGGACCATCCAAAACCCTGACCTGCTTAAGGGCATCCTGCAACCGAAATGTCCAAGCGTGGTCGGCGAGGAAGACATCGGACTCTTTCTCCAGAGACTCAGCCGAGAGAACAAGCCTCCGTTGGCGGCCGCCCTCGCAGGGCTCGACGGAGAAGAAATCGCCCCGTCGAAGGTCTCAGACGAGAGCTTTCGGAAGAGTTTCTCGTAGAGAGAGGAAGGGATCCCGGAAGCCGCGAGGAGAATCGAATGGACTTTGACGAAATCGTCAACGGTCTGGATCTTAGAGGGAGCAACAGCAGCCATGGCGATTGATTGTGGAGGAAGTTGAGGAAGCGAGCCTTGGAGTAGGGTTTAAGGGGAGTGAGGGTTTTGGAGATTGAAGTGGGCGGCTGTTGCCTGTTGTTGGTGAAGTTTGAGAAACGGGCGGGTTTGGTTTTTATATTGCTTAAGCAACTTTGCTCACAAGGGGACATATTGGGCTAATACCTTTTTGGGTCCCCACGGAAGGCCAGATCTCGTGCGGAAGACGAAATTCTGTGGGCTGGTTTGGGCCCAGCCTGGGCTGTATCACCATGCATATTGGGCTTCCAATGTAGCCCTTTTTGTTCTTCCAGGGCCTGTTTGGTTAAGGGTGGAAGTGAGGAAGTGAGGAAGTGAAGAAGTGAGGAAGTGATAATAGTTTCCTTTGGAACTTGGGAATTGGTTAGTAAGTTTTTCGGTGTTTGGATGTTGTTGGGAAGTGTAGTTTGAAAAATGTTATGTCTTTTCCGATGTTTAGATGGTAATGTGAAAATGGAAGTGAAAAAGTTGACCACAAAGTTGACCGCAAAATAATATTAAAATAAAAATTAATTAAGAAAAATAAAAATTAGACTGTAACTAGAATGCAAGTGAAATTTATATGAGCAAAAAATTAACTGTTTTGTACTACAACTTATTACAAATGAGATTTACATGACCACAAAATTAACTGTAGCACTCCGGAAGTGAGGAAAAGGATGTGTAAAAGAGAAAAGAGAAAAAGAAAAGATCTTTTTTCATTTTCCTTTTCGGTGTTGGATGAACAGCGGAAATGGGAAAAGACACTTCCCACTTCCTCACTTCCACCCAATTCCTTGAATCCAAACAGCCAATGTTAAAGTCTTAATTTTATAAAACTACTATTAACATTCACTCAATTTAAAAAATTATCAAAAAAATTTTTAAAAATTATCAAATTTTTTTAAAATACAAGAAATTCCAATGAAGGGCTAGGGGTCACATGACACTAGTGCCTCTGCCAATGCAAGGCTACGTTCTTCATGAAGGAAATGCATGTGTTGGTTTTGTGGCAAATATTGTAAAGCTCGCGCACATTGACTTGACTCTGACTATTGCCAGAGGTACACTCTAGATTTTGTTCGTCTGTGAGTTTACTTTCAATTTTATCAAAAAAAGAAAAAAAAAAATTAAGAGGGGCGGTTCTAAACAAGACCATAAATCTGTTGGAATATGAAGAATATAAATGTGAATCTTTGAATTGAATTATGGCGAGATCCGTTGATCGAATCAATTGGATGATGGTTGGAGTGTGTTCTCCTTCCATTGGGGATGAACGTGGTATATTCACATGTTCAATTCCGATTTCAAATGAATGAGATATTCAAGTTTTAAGATTGCCTAATTCAAAGCCAAAATAGGACTAAAGGTAGCTAAAAGCAATTAGTCCCACATTGGCCATGGGATGGAAGCTCGTGGTGTTTAAATAGAGAAAAGAGAGAACAAAGGGCGTGCCCTTTGGGTACTTGGCAAATATTCTCCCGAAATTTGTCTTTGTCCCGCTGCTTCGACGATCCTGTGGAGGTACTGGTTGACTACGGTTCGATCGTACGGTAATTTGGTAGTGCTATCCAAATACCGTGAAGGAGTGTTGTATCTTGGGAGACCAGCGTCCAAAGGTGGTTCTTAAATTAAGGAACGTGGCCAATTAGATTGTTGATATTTCAGTGATCTTGTTGATATTTCAGTGATCTTGAATAGTGGTTCTTAAATTAAGGAACGCGGCCAATTAGATTGTTGATATTTCAGTGATCTTGAATAGTTGTCAGATTGATTCCTGTTAAGCAGAATCCAACAATCTTAAGACAATTATACTATTGAAGTTTCTTACTTCTGTTCTGCTTGAACTTGCAGAAAATATGTCTACAGTCCTATTACAACGGCAAAGAAGTTATGGGCCAGTCTTGACAAGAAGTACAAGACTGAGGATGCTGGTACCAAGAAGACAGTAAGTGAAGGAGTGTTGTATCTTGGGAGACCAGCGTCCAAAGGTGGTTCTTAAATTAAGGAACGTGGCCAATTAGATTGTTGATATTTCAGTGATCTTGAATAGTTGTCAGATTGATTCCTGTTAAGCAGAATCCAACAATCTTAAGACAATTATACTATTGAAGTTTCTTACTTCTGTTCTGCTTGAACTTGCAGAAAATATGTCTACAGTCCTATTACAACGGCAAAGAAGTTATGGGCCAGTCTTGACAAGAAGTACAAGACTGAGGATGCTGGTACCAAGAAGTTCGTCGTAGGACGATTTCTGGAGTACAAAATGGTGGACAGTAAGACTGTAATCAGTCAGGTGCAAGAGTTCCAACTTATCTTGCACGAGATAGAAGCCGAAGGTATGATCCTACCTGAAATATTTCAGGTTGCTATTATCGTGGAGAAACTCCCACCTGCGTGGAGAGATTTCAAGAACTACCTGAAGCACAAGCGAAAGTAGTTGAAGTTGGAAGATCTCATTGTGAGGCTTCGAATCGAGGACAACAGAAAATCCGAGAAAAGGAGCAATAAGAACTCCTACGAAGTAAAAGTCAATGTGATCGAAGACTCAAAGGGGAAAGCGTCTACTTCCAAAGGCTTAAAGCGGAAGAAGACTTCCCAGGAGTACAAAGTCAAGGTCCAAGAAGGCAAGAACATGCGCTTCAAAGGAACTTGCTACATCTGCAATAAAGAGGGGCATAAGGCAAATGAATGTCGCATCCGTCTCAAATAGAACAAGAATCTTATTGATGGTCTTTTTAAAGACAATGTTGCAGTGGTAGACAAAAAGTCTGTGTATTTGTACTCGAAGCTTATAAATAAAGGAAAATGTTCTATTTATTTACTTGAGTCTCCTATTTTATGGCATGTTAGATTAGGGCATGTAAATTACAAGTCATTAAAGAACTTGTCTAATCTAGGATATAATCCTAAACTCAACTTGGAAGAAATTCACAAGTGTGAGATTTGTGTTAAGGCCAAGTTGGCGAAAAATTCATTTCACTCAATAGATCGAAATACAGAACCTTTAGGGTTAATTCATAGCGATCTGTGTGACTTGAAGTTTATGCAAACTAAAGACGGTAAAAAGTATTTTATTACTTTTATTGATGACTGTTCAAGATACTGTTATGTGTATCTTTTAAACAGTAAGGATGATGTAAATTTTGTTTTGATAGATTACATGATGTAAATTTAGCAAATAATTTTGTTTGGGTTAGAGAAGGTACTAACCCCCATGGACCCAAAAAGTTGTGGGTACCAAAGACCACCCCTCTTGTATTTGATGTAGGAGTGGGCTCTTGCATGACGTGAGAGTAGCGGTACCTTGGAGTGGATGCGTTCCGAGCTTCGTGGAAATCAATTGGATGCATCACTTTCAAGGGGAGTTTGGTGGAGAGGGCCACCATGGTTTGGAGAACTAGAGAGGAACCTTCATTGGTTTTGGTATCAATCTCTAACTCCTAATTATTGTTTACATGCTTTTCATGTTCATTATCTTTAGCATGATTTGTTGTTTATAGATTATTATGAATGCCATGATTATTAGATCCTTGACATGCATGTATAGCCTTTTGAGACACGCATGTTTAATATGGATCATTATTTTGTGTTCTCACCGTTTGTTTAGCTATCTTGTTTATCATAACTCTAATAACATGTAGATTTACATAATAATCATGTTTATGTTTATCATGATGATTTTATCTTATTTTTGATGCTTCATGATTGAATATATGTTTAAATGTTAGTTTTCATTAAGACTAGATATATATTTGTGCATATAGTGGGCCACAAATAAATCTATATATGTTTGAGCTTGAATACTTATTTGAACCCATTAGATGTGCTAGTATAGTCTAGTTTTGATGATTCATGCATTTTAAACTTGTATTCCTATTTTTGGATTTATTTTATTTGTATGAGTTTTCATTTCATGTATATGTCTATTTTGCCGAACTTTAAGATATACATGTATGCCTCTTGAGTCATTTGCCTTTCATGCAGATCTATACATATGGACTCAATTGTGTTTAGGGGTATGTATGTATACTTTTTTGTGTTGACAAATCATACATATACCTTGAAATGAAATTTGTTTTAATGAAAATTTAGTTTTCATGTTTCCATGTGTTTATATTTAACTTCATGTATATGTCCATTTTATCCAAATTATTGTTATACATATACATCCTTTTGAGCCACATGCCTTCATGCATATATCTTTGTGGACTCGTTGTGTTTGGATATGTATGTATACTTTAGTTTGTATAGGACATACATATACGTTGAAGATTAAATAATTTTTTGATGATTTTCTTTTTTCAAGGAATATTGAGCTTATTGTCCATCTTTCACGATTATGATCTTCACATCTTATTTGTATACTCATATTTATTGTTTACTCATGTGTTTGTTTCATGAGTCATATTTATGCTTAATTGGCTTAGAGTATTGATTATTATGTGGATTTCATGTTTCATGAAAAATAATTTTGTTTTGTTCCTTACTTGAAAGATTTCGTACTAGTTTACAAATTTTTCATATAACTAGTTACGGTATTCTTCGTTATGGTAGAAGTTTTCAAACACACTTTATTTTCAAATCTATTTTTTGAAAACCCTACCATCAAGGGCGGTTGGTTAGGAGACCATGCCTCATGTATGCTTTATATTGAAAATCATTTTAAACTTGAACATGGTTGGGTGGTAGTTATATGAGATATACACTTGATCTTATTGTTGTTTCAATTGGTATCAATCTTGACCTTTCTTGTATACTCATATATGTTTGTATGTATGTATGCTTTTCAATTCCAATAGTATCAATTTCGATTGGTATCTAATTTCATATATATATATATATATATATATATATTATATATATTCTATATATATATATATATATATATATATATATATATATTGTTTATGCTAAGCTTGAGCTTCAACTTTGTTTAATTGATTCAATTTTCAATTGGTATCTTATTCAAGCTTATGCATGTGTTTTGTTGGTATTTCATAAAGGGGGAGAAAATTCGATTTTTCATATTTCAATTGGTATTTGTATTTTCACTCCCTTGCTTTATGATAGAAAATAAAAATTTTAAATTGATATCATATACTTAAAAAGAAAAATACTCTTTTTGATATCAAGATATTTATTTGAATGTTTTAAAATTGGTATCTCAAAATTTTGTTTAATAAAAAAATAAAAATACAAAAGTTTTGATTTATATTGCATATATGCAAGGAGAGCTTAATATCTCTTCTACATATAAATTCATGATGAGTGTATCTTGTATTGAAGAGCTTGACAATCTCTTCTTTATGTGGTACACGTATGTAGGAGGAGCTTCACATCTCCTCTTATGCATTGCATAGTGTACGTTATGTGAATTAGGGCTTGTCATCCCTCCTTCATGTAATGTATCTATGTAGGGAAGCTTCACATCTTTCTCTTCATGAATGTATATCGCATATACCATTTATCTATTGATCTATGTTTACTTTCAATTGGTATTAAGATATTACTTTGACATATTTTCAATTGATACTTTAATTGATTGTCACCCCTATTTGGTTTTGTTTTATTTTAGACAAAAAGGGGGAGAACATTGTCTTTATTTACCCCTTATTGATGATTGTTTCTTTGTATTAAAAAGGGGAGAAGATTTTGTTTTGTTTTGATTTTTACCCCTTTGTTGATGATTGACAAAAGGGGGAGAATTATTTGAGAGTTTAACATGCATATATATAAACTCAAAATCAAACTCAAAATTGATGTTTTTTAATATGCATGATTGGTACATGTTTTATATATGCATGTTTATGTTTTGCATATATTAAGTTTAATTTAGTTTAATTTTAATCGATATCTAGAGCATGTTTTATTTTTGAACATTTCATTGGGTATCTAGAGTCTTTTATTGTTTATGCATATCTATGCACTCATGTTTAAGAGCCTTCATTGCATATTTATTATTTATTTGTTTTATGCATGAGTTAAGGGGGAGCTTCTTTGAAGCTTAACTTTAATCCATGCATATATAACTCCATGAGTTTTGTCATCATCAAAAAGGGGGAGATTGTTGGCCCGGAGGCTTTCCTCTCTAGTTTTGATGATGATTAACTCATGTAGTTATGTTTACTAATAATCTTGTGATTTTAGTTTCAGATCTTGTAACAAGATATTAGTTGGTGATTGCTTCAAAAAGAGGAGTCTGGAAGCCTTCACATAGTGATTCCAGAGCCCGAGCATCAAGATCATTCATAGCCTTGCTCGTTGGATCACGTTTGGGATCGAGTCGACTTGAAGATTGAAGATCGTCAAGAAGACTTAGGTATCCTACTTTAGTTTAGTGTGTTTTAGATCCATGTGTAAAGATAAGAATAGTTGATATGCTCAAGTGCACAACACACACAAGTTTTATGTTTTGGATTTGGTTTTCATGAATAGATTGATCAAAACAAGTTTACTTGGTTTTTATGTATATTAGATGTGCTCTATATACATACATGCTTGACTTATACAAACTTATTTTGACTTTCCTATTCATGTGTTGAAAAATCCAAGTTTGATAAAATACAAGTTTTGGTTTTTGGTAAAAATGTTTAAACACAAAATAGTTTCATATGCTTGATATTTGAGCTAAACTTTTTATCACATGTTTATATATCAATGCAAAATGTTAAAACTATTTTGGGGATTTTAGAAGTTTTTAAAGAATTTTTAGAAATATTTTAACATGTTTTTCTGACCCAGTTTCTGACCCAGAACTGTGCTGACAGGCCAGTCCGGTCGACCGGGCGGTCGACCGACGTGCACAGACCTATGCACGTCTGCTGGCACAGTGGGCCAGTCGGCCGATCGGCGACCGGATCAGAGAGCCTTGCTCTCTGTATCTGGGCGGTCGACCGAGAGGTCGACTGGAGCAGAGAAGTCTGCTCTCTGTATCTGGGCGGTCGGCCGTGCAGTCGACCGTATGCCCCAACGGTCACATTTATGACCGTTGGCGGTCGATCGGGCCGGTCGATCGCAAGCCTGTCAGGCTGCCAGATCAGCCTAACGGCTAGTTTTCTGTTTGGCCTATAAATACCCCATCTCTTCATGGTTTTCTCTAAGATTTTCAGAGCCAAAATTTCCAGATTTTCTCTATTGTTTTAAACAAGTTTTCAAAAGGTTTTAGAGCTTCAAAAGATCAATCTTATTTGTTTTAGAGTTTTGAAAAAATCAAAGAAAATAGAAAAATTGGGAGATTTGTATTGTTCTCATTTCTATCTTTTACAAAGAGTTTTCCCAAGTATTTTTCTTTGAGTTTTTATTTTTCAAACTCTAAGTTTTTCACACTTGAGCTATATCTTCTATCCTATTCTATTAGAATCTTTGTTTGTGAAAAAAAGATAGTTTGTGGTCTTTGTAACCACTTGTTTTAAATCCTCCTTGTATTTGTGTATCCCTCTTGGTAGAGGTTGATCGGAGTGGTATTGGTTTGTATCCCTCTTCGGTAGAGGTGATTGAGTTTGGTTGTTGGCTACGGGCTTTATCCCTCTTCGGTAGAGGTGGATTGTGATTGTATTGCCTCGGTGGCATTGTAAGGTTGAGAGAGGAGTTCGGTACTCCTTTAGTGGATTAGAAATCCTTCTCGGTGAAGGCGGGGACGTAGAGCTAGGGGCTCAAACCTCGAAACATATCCTTGTGTTTGCGTTTGATCCATTGCCTCTTAACCCTCTCTCTCTTTATATTGTGCATAGCATCATTCATTTCATATCATTCTTATTGCTTGCATTTGTGCCTTGCATTATTTCATATTGTTCATCCTTATATGCTTGGCTTGTTTGTGTGTGTGCCTCACTTGTACTTAACCACAAGAGCTTCATATAGTACCTCAACCTATATCTAGGGGAATCAAGAGGAGTTAGTCCAGAGCCCTTCACGGGAAATTCGGCTACACTTGTGTGTTGTACTAAGTGTGTTGCAATTTGTTTTAAGCTTCCGCATTTAGCGTATTTAGTTCACTAGATTAGCATATCACCTATTCACCCCCCTCTAGGTGATTTACAGGAAAGTCACTGTGTGAAGCTTGTTGACTTGGCTTACACTAACGGCTAACAGTTCAAGACCTAGTTCACTGATTAGCCAGTAAGTCCGATAAAGTTTTCGCTATGGAAGGTTCAAGACCTAATTCACTTATCCTGATGCAGTTTCTTTTCTAAAGTACCTTTCACAATAGAGTCAGTCTCTTTGTGTGTCATTTCCTTAAATCTCCATTCATTGTGGAGGATTGTGGAATATGAAGAATATAAATGTGAATCTTTGAATTGAATTATGGCGAGATCGGTTTGATCGAATCAATTGGATGATGGTTGGCGTGTGTTCTCCTTCCATTGGGATGAACGTGGTATATTCACATGTTCAATTCCGATTTCAAATGAATGAGATATTCAAGTCTTAAGATTGCCTAATTCAAAGCCAAAATGGGACTAAAGGTAGCTAAAGCAATTAGTCCCACATTGGCCATGCGATGGAAGTTCGTGGTGTTTAAATAGAGAAAAGTGAGAACAAAGGGCGTGCCCTTTGGGTACTTGGAGTTTTCGCGCGCGATTGGGAGGGAACTATGCCCACACATGCGCGCACACCGCCGCTGGCGGCGGCGGCGGCCGGCCGGTGCCGGTGCCGGTTCGGGTTCGGGTTCCCTACCCGGCCTGGTTCTTTTTGAATCGGGTCTCACGGGTATGGGTTGCAAGCATACCCGAATCAGACCCGCTCCGCTCCGGATTCAAACCGCCCGCCAACGGACCGCTCCACGTCAGTTGCGACTGTTGAACTGCCAACAGTTGCGACTGTTGGGTCGAACCGTTGCAACGGTTCGGTCTCGAACCGTTGCAACCTTTCGATGGGTTCAGACTCGTTGGCCCCTCCTGGAGCGCTATAAATAGCGCTCCGATCTCTCAATTGAAACACAACAACACAATCAGAAAATCTCTTCTCTCTCTATACGTTCTGAACTGCGAAGTGAGTTACTGCGTTCTGAACTAGAAAGTGGAGTTCTGAAGCAACTTCCAGCGAGAAGTGGGAGAGTCAGTTTCTGAAGTGACTTCCAAAAGAGATTCTGCATAAATTCGTTCTGAAAGAGGGCTCAGAAAATTCAACAGATTCTTTTAATAGAATTGTTGTCTGAATCTGGGACTTCTGAAGAAGAATATTCTTCAACCTTCCTTCTTCCTCTGCAGTGGGTGCTCCTCCAAAGTAAAGGCAAATATACTCCCGAAATTTGTCTTTGTCCCGCTGCTTCAACGATCCTGTGGAGGTACTGGTTGACTACGGTTCGACCGTACGGTGATTTGGTAGTGCTATCCAAATACCGTGAAGGAGTGTTGTATCTTGGGAGACCAGCGTCCAGTAACCCGTTAGCACCAGTGCGGGGGACGTAATTGTCTTAAGGAGATTCGCTCTAAGCGTACCTCACTCCAAGTACTGTGTAAGTGAATTAATTTCTTTATACAGGGGATATACTGATATTCAGTATATCAAGACTAATTTAGATTCAGTCTAATTGGTGTTTAACCAAGGAAGGAAATTGAAAGGTGGTTCTTAAATTAAGGAACGTTCTATTGAACGGAAAACCTCCCACCTGATATTTGCCGACCTGGCCAATTAGATTGTTGATATTTCAGTGATCTTGAATAGTTGTCAGATTGATTCCTTTAAGCAGAATCCAACAAAATCAACACATGGATAAGGCATGGCGGATTTAAATCTTCCCCACTGGCAAAAAAACCAGGGAGAGAGATAGACCACTACTTTTAATCTATTACATATGGATGGCTAAGATTGGAAGTACAAAATATCCTGAAGAAATATCGAATGTTATTCAAAGAAAAGAGAAAAGAAAAGACCTGACAAAGAAAAAATGAGATTTAGTAGTGTACTTATCTTTAGTTTTGGAGTAATGTTTTTCTGACTAAACTTTTTTAACTCAAATCTAGTTGCAGGCTTCATTCTTGAGAATTTCTTGTCATGCAGCCATGAGTTAGATTTAAAAAGCAATTCCTCTTAGTTTTGAGACACTGATACCGTGGGACCCGCGAGATGCAACCCATTCGGTTTCATGGGCTACCCGAGGGCCATTGGTTTCAGGGCCATCTTTTTCTAGTGGTCCAGAAATGGCCCGTTTTTGGGCTTCCACAAGAAAGCCCAAATACAGCCTGCAAATGTGGTTATCGCAATGTGCCCGTGCTTGAAATCACATTGAAAGATTAGTTTTAACAAATGACAGCTGCCAGTATCCAACAGCGGGTGAGGTTGCAGGTGGAGAAAAGATTATTAGTGGATTCCTTCCTCGATGGTGGCAACCCTTCACTGCTCCGTGGATTTGTTGGTCCCCTCCTCCATCTAATTGTCAGATGTAGGAATAGATTTGACAACTAATCAATGATACTGATCTAATTGGCTATATCGGTGAATATCAGGTGGGGGTTCTCCTTTTAATAGAACTTTCTTTAATTACAGAACCACCTTTCAATTACTTTTCTTGGTTAAACACCAATTACACTGGTTTTAGTCAGTCTCAGTATACAGTAATATTTATGAATATAAATATTTCAGTATAACCCCTGTAAAAAGAACGTTGGTTCAATTATACAGCAATGGAGTGAGGTACGCATATAGCGAATCTCCGTAAGACAATTACGTCTCCCGCTACGGTGCTAACGGGTTATTAGACGCTGGTGTCTTAAGATACAACACTCCTTCACAGTATTTAGATAATACTATCAAATTACTGTACAGTCAAACCTTAGTTAATCAGTACCTTCACAAGGAATTCAATGCAGTTGGACGAAGACAAATTTCAGAGAGAATATTTGTCTTAAATTTGGAGGATTATTCACTGTAGAGAAAAGAGGGAGAGAAGAATTTATATCTTAGGAAGACACGGATTCAGACAACAATTCTATATTTCAAAATCTGTTGAATTTCTTGCACTTCTTTTAGACCAAATCTTTTAACAGATTTTTGTTTTGCAAAAATTTGAATTTCTTCAGTAGACGGGAAAAGTATTCTTCTGTTTCCGTGGTTTAGAATGACTAGGGGAGCGCTTTTTATAACGCTTCCGAGAGCTCCGTTGGAGGGAACGGTGCGCACCCGTTTTTCAGACAGATCGTTTCTGAACGGTTCTGTGTCCGTTGGAATAATTGCCCGCTTCTGAAAGTGGGTGTGTTTCGGGTTCGAGCGGGTCGGATGATCATACCCATACCAGTGTGACCGATTCAAAAAGAACCGGACCCAAACTAAACCCACACCCACGACCCGGACCCGAACTCGGGCCCGGGCTCCTGCACCGGCGCTAGGCGGGCGGCGCCGCGCGCCCGAGCATGATTTTCCCCCACACGGGCGCGAAAACTCTAAGTACCCAAATGGCATACCTTTGTTACTATTTTCTTCTATTTAAAACACTCTAAATGTCCACTTCATATCCAATGTGGGACTAAATGTTTTAGCTAGCTTTAATCCCCTTTAGCTATTGAATTAGGCTACTTTTACTTGAATATCTCATTCATTCGAAAACGAAATTGAATATGTGAATATACCAGGTTCGTCCCCAATGGAAGGAGAATACACTCCAACCATTATCTGGTTGATTCTATCAACGGAATTCGCCTCGATTCAGCTTAAAGATTCACTTAAATTCTTCGTTTCCCAACAATCTCCCACAATGATGGAGATTCAGGGAATTGATTCACAAAGAGACTGACTTTATAGAGAGAGGTACTTTAAAAAAGAAACTGCATCAGGATAGGTGAACTAGGTCTTGAACCTTCCACAGCGAAAATTTTATCGGACTTACTGGCTAGTCAGTGAACTAAGTTTTGAACTGTCAGCCGTTTTTGTAAACTAAGTCAACAAGCTTCACACATTAACTTTCCAAAATCAACTTTCATTCTCGGTTGTCTCCATTTTGACCCGGACATTCTTAGTTTCAGAGAGTATCTTTAGGGAATCAAAGTCTCCATAGAGATCCCCAGAGAGCCGACCTAACTCTATACTCACATAGGTGATCATCCTATTAAGAGTAGACTACTTTAGTCCACTTGTTTTGATAACAAGATATAAGAATCATTAAAAGCGTTAAGCTTATCCTAAATCCATTTATAGAAAACACTTGGATGCATCATAGGAATATGTTGGAGTCAACCTCCTAAGTACTTACTCGCAGAGTCAATCATAACTAGTATTCTCTTGAACTTAGTATGTGGGATCTCCATTGCTAAGCGAGGTTTCCATTAAGCTGACTCGGTAAGATTAGGTGTTTAGTCCCATTCCCTCAATGCCCAGTTTATACGCTCTCTGCTTAAACGTTTAGTAAACAGATTCGCTAAATTATCTTTCGATGATACAAAGTCAATAGAGATAATTCCATTTGTGAGCAACTGCTTCACGGTATTATGTCTTCGACGAATATGTCTAGACTTACCGTTATATATAAAATTTTGTGCTCTAGATGTTGCTGCTTGATTATTGCAGTGATTGCATACGGCGGGCACTGATTCGAGCATAGTGGTATATCTTTCAAAAATTGTCGAGGTCATTCTGCTTCTTCCCAAGCCTTATCTAAGGTTATAAATTCTGACTCCATTATGGAACAGGCAATACAAGTTTGTTTAAAAGATTTTTAAGATACCGCTGCGCCTCCAAGAGTAAATACGTATCCGCTGGTATATTTTGATTCATCAAAATCTACAATCCAATTTGCATCTTTGAACCCTTCAAGTACATGTAGATGTTGCCCATATCTCAAGGCATATTTCTTGGTATGTGATATGTAACCTACTCCTCGTAATAGAGCATTCCAGTTATCATCACTTGGGTTACTAGTGAATCTGCTTAATTTACTTACAACGTAAGCAATATCGGGTCTAGTGTAATTCATTAAATACATTAGACTTCTGATTATTTTAGAATACTCCAACTATCGTATTCCAGTTCTTGTATTCTTGCGAAGGTGGATAAGTGGAAGAAAAAGATTTGTATTTTCTTTTATTCCATACTCTTTGAATCTTTCTATTATCTTATCCACGAAGTGAGATTGAGATAAATTGATTCAATCTGGTGTTCTTGTGATTTTAATTCCTAAAATTACATCAACAACCCCAGATCCTTCGTGTCAAAATTGTTGGATAACATTCTTTTAGTGGACTTAATAACCTCAATATAAGTCCTTAGTACCAGCATGTCGTCTACATAAAGATACACGATGATACATGCAAATTCAAACACTGGTGCCTGCTCCACTTCCTAACCCGAAACTGGAGAAATAAGGAAAATTCGATGGCACTAAATTTAAGAGATGGCAACAGAAGATGCTCTTCTACTTGACCGCTATGCATTTAGCCAAATTCCTGCAAGAGGTTCCACACGAATCAGAACTGATCGGGACTCTATCTTTGCAGTTGATGTATGGACACAAGGTGACTTTCTTTGTCGGAACTATATCTTAAATGTACAGGATGGCTCACTGTACAATGTCTACAGTCCTATTCAAACGGCAAGAAGTCATGGGCAAGTCTTTATAAGAAGTACAAGAATGAGGATGCCGGTACTAAGAAATTCGTCGTGGACAAGTCTTAATTACAGAACCACCTTTCAATTATCTTCCTTGGTTAAACACCAATTAGATTGATTTTAGTCAGTCTCAGTATACAATAATATTTATGAATATAAATATTTCAGTATAACCCTTGTAAAAAGAATATTAGTTCAATTATACAGCAATGGAGTGAGGTACGCATGTAGTTAATCGCCTTAAGACAATTACATTTCCCGCCACAGTGCTAATGTGTTACTGGATACTAGTCTCACAAGATACAACTCTTTCACGGTATTTGGATAATACTACCAAATCAGTGTACAGTCGAACCATAGTTAATGAGTATCTTCACAAGAAATTTAACACAGTTGGACAAGCACAAATTTCAGAGAGAATATTTGGAGGATTATTCACTGTAAATAAAGGAGGGAGAGAAGAATTTATGTCTTAGGAAGACACATATTCAGACAACAATTTTATATTTTAGGATCTGTTGAATTTCCTGCACTTATTTCAGGCCGAATCTTTTAATTCTGTGGAGAGTCTCGTTGGAGGGAACAGTGTGACGGTTCTGACAGCGTTGAGGGAACGATGTGATGGTTCTGACAGAACCGTTCAAATTGAACGGTTCTGTGTCCGTTGGAGGCGGTGCGCGCGCGGGCATGGTTTCCCCCCAAACGCATGCGAAAACTCCAAGTACCTAAATGACACACCCTTTATTCTCATTTTTCTCTATTTAAACACTTCAAATGTCCTCTACATATTCAATGTGGGACTAAATGTTTTAACTACCTTTAGTCTCTTTTACCTATTGAATTAGGCTAATTTTTGACTTGAATATCTCATTCATTTGAAAACGAAACTGAACATGTGAATATACCACGTTCATCCCCAATGGAAGGAGAACACACTCCAACCAATATCCGATTGATTCTAACAACGTATCTTGCCTTAATTCAGCTCAAATATTCACTTAAATTCTGTTGTGCCTACGACAACAACCTGATGAGGATCCACTGAATCTCCCAAACAAGAAGAACAATCCCAAACAGCACAAAAACAAACACCAAGAGAAAGCACACGCAAACAAAGCAATCTGACGAGGTTCGGCCTCAATGCCTACGTCCCCGGGGCAATCAAAAGAGAGATTTATTACTTTGGAAGAAGATTACAATGCTAGCAGCTTCTCTAATCTCAAGAGAGCTCCAGAATTTTCAGCATTAACAAAAACCCTAGGCAAAACCCGTATTTATACCAACAGGTTTCCAAAACAGAAACGCAGCCCACACCCGCTTGTCGGTCGACCGGGCGGTCGATCGACCCCTTCCACCGGTCGACCGGTCGGTCGACCGGGTGCCCAACAGAGAGTTGGGTACTTTCAGTTGGTCGACCGGGCGGTCGACCGAGCTCTAACCCGTGCATGTTGTGCACGTCGGTGGACCGGGTCGGTCGACCGAACTTCTGATACTGCGGCGGTCGACAGGGCCAGTTGACCGGAACTTCTGATTCCTGCTGCTGCTGTTTTCTTCTGCTATTTCCATCGTCCTTTCGTCATCGACTTCCTCGGCGATCACTCGACGACCCTTCGACGATCCTTTTCAACTTCCTCAGCAATACTTCTCTCTTTCTAACAATTCTCCACCTCGGCGAAGATTCTTTCCAAAATCTGAGCCGATCTCCAACGAACCCCAGTCTATCACGTGGCGAAATCGACACACGATCTCGGCGAAATCAACACACGATCTCGGCTTGCGCGCACCGGACGAAATTGACACACGATCTCGGCTAAATCGACACACGATCTCGGTTTGGAATCTTTAGCTCAGCTATCCACTGGAAAATATCGCACATGCCTTCCCTGCACTTCACCTTAGGAGAACTTCCATACATACCGATCACCAACATGGCTTCTACTCCGCAATTTCACGACCTCATGAAGACTTCCTCACGAACCAATACTGACTCTCCAACTGACTAGCTCTATCTAGTCTACCTGTTTTCCACTGACGGTCCAACCAAGTCTGCGTAGAGTACACCAAACACCATCATCGGTTTCAACTGGATGCACACCACTCCTTATGCAAGCTCAACATCTTCTCACCGGAAGATAAACCTGTTCATCGAGATCACAACACCTCATCACTACATGAGGTCCAACTGGCCACAACACTTCACCTCTACGTGAAGCCTCTCCATCTCGACGTGAAGTTCCATTGGCCACAACTCTTCACCTCTACGTGAAGATCCATAACAGCTTCTCGAGAACCCAAATAGCTTCATAAGAGTTGCATCCCCAAATGGCTGCGCCTTTACGGCTGCCTACGTACCTTTGCCCAAAAGGATCAAGCCAACCGTAGTTCATTGAGATGAGCTTCATCAAGCTCAAACACTTGTACCTGTATTTGCAGCAGCGAACCTGTCAGGCTGAGTCAAATGAACCTCCTCACGACCATCATGGAGAACAACGGCCTTCAATTTGAGCTTGTCGCGATCACAAGCTTGAGATTCATGCTTCTTTCCCCACAAGCGTGGTTTCACCTTAGTTTCAATGGCTGCAAACAACTCGACATCCTCAGCAACGTCTTCAACCTGTTCAGCATCACCCTTAGTTTCATGATCTCCACCCGGTGTCGCCTCCGATGAAGTCTCCTCAAATGCCGAACCAACTGGAGATGATGGAGTAGCATCAACCTCCACCCGCTGCGATCCTTCCATGGTCTCTGTCCTCTCCACCTGTTGAGAGACAGTGGACTTCAACACTGAAGTCTCTCCAAATGTGACATTCCTGCTCATCACGATCTTCTTGTCTTCGGGGTCCCACAACCTGTAGTTGTTCCTCTTGACGCCCAAATAGACAAACCTCTTTGCTCGCAGATTCACCTTGCCATTCTTGGCACTGAAGTAGGCCGGACTTCCAAACTCCCGCAGCACATCATGATCTCGAGCAGCTTTCCCAGACCAAATTTTCAATGGAGCTTTACCTCCTATCGCAGTTGATCTATTCATGAGATGGCTAGCATACTCAGTCGCCTCAACTCAAAATGACCTGTCTAATCCTGCATTAGACAACAACAACCGAACCTCCTCAAGTAAGAAACGGACTACATCTTTAGCCAACCCATCTGTACCTGTTGTGAAGTGAGTAACAATTCCAGTGTTCTGGCCAAATCGTAGGAATTGGTACATATCCTTTCAAACATTACCAATCTGAAGCTCCTTTATCTTCCTACCTATCTGCCTCTCCATTCTTCCTCTCCACTTCACCAACACATTTAGGGTTTCACCCCTTTGTCTCATGGATATATCCAAACCTGCCTAGATGAACCATCAACAAAAGAGACAAAGTACATGTGACCTCCAAGCGATGCCGTCTTAGCAGGTCCCCATACGCTCATGTGAACACAATCAAGAAGACCTTCATTGCAGTGAGTACTGGTGCTGAATCTCACCTTCTTCTTATCCAGAACGCTGTGTTCACCTTCCAACTTGCAGGTAGCAGCACCTTCCAGCGATTCCATCTTTGCAGGAGCTCGCAAAGACTTTTCTTCTTCCTGTCCGACCTTTCCCTGCCAGACCTCTGGGCCACCATCTTCTGAGGAACTCGAAGTCTCCACATGATATGTAATCGTACTACCCTTCAAGTAGTAGAGATTATCTTGGCGGACGCCCTTCATCACCACCATCGAGCCCTTGATCATCCTGAGATCGCCATCTCGAACAGATATCACCATGCCCGATGCTTCCAAAATTCCCACGGAGATGAGATTTCTCTTCAACTGAGGTATATACCTCACTCCCTTCAGCTCCCTTACTATCCCATCAAACATCCTGATTCGGATTGTACCTACACTCTCCATGCTACATGGGTGATCATCGCCCATAACGACTGAACACCCCTCCAGCTTCTCAAAGCTGAAAAACCAGCCCCGATTAGGGCACGCATGGTATGTTGTACCTGTATCCAGAATCCACTCATCTTTCCATGAGTTACCAATGATGGGAGAACTGACTGAAAACGAGAAACCTGATGAGTCCGAATCTGATCCATTTGCCTGTGAACTACTCCTCTGAGTATTCATCACCTTTGATAGATGTGCTTCAGCCTTCGACTCCTTCTTCTTCCCCTTGAACTTCGGACAGTCCACTTTCCAGTGCCCTATCTCTTTGCAGAAGGCACACTGATTCCTTTTGAGATCCCTGAAATCCGGCCTGGACTTTGATCTTCCTCTAACCTCCTTGCCCTTCCTCGATGAACCTCTGTCTCTTACTTCCAGTGCCTCCGCCGATGAGCTTGACTGAGAAGGATGTCTCTCCTTCTTTCTCGTCTCATAACTTGTCAGTGCAGACGACACCTCATTGTAGTCCAAGGTCTGACTACCATTGATAAAGGTCAGTGTGAATGTCTCATACTCCTCCTCCGGGAGTGAGTTCAGGAAAATGATCGCCTTGTCCTCCTCTTCTACAATGACATCTACGTTCACCAAGTCTGTAAGAAGCTTCATGTATCGGTTGATGTGCTCATTCACTGCGCTCCCCTTCTTCATCTGAAATCTGTACAGCTTACTCTTAAGCTGCAACACGAACTCAACACTCTTCGTCAGGTATTTCTTCTCAAGGGTTTCTCACAGATGCTTCGCCGACGTCTCATGTTGTGCAAGATATTTTATGTCTTGCGATAAACATGAACGTATCAACCCACACGCTGACCTATTCATCTTTGCCCACTCTTCATCAGTGGTTTTGCTTCTCTTCTTCTCCAGAAGGAGAGTATCCTCGAGGTTCGATGCATTCAGGGCATCCATAACCTCACATCTCCACATCCCGAAATTATTTGTGCCATTAAACTTCACCACGTCAATCCTCGGATGAGGATGCATGGTCTTAACTGAAGTAGTTTTTTCTGAAATCTAGATTACTTGATCCTCTATCTATGCGGAAAATCAACCAACTGGAAATAGATCTCTACTTCGATAAAAAAATTAAATTTTTACCTTTCCTTTGAAACCCTAGATTGAGTTTCTCACCGGATCTACTCCACCACTGATTCCACGAGCCCTCGTTGCGTTCTCCTGAGATCGACACACGATCCCACGAACACGAATACCTCTGATCTGAGATCGACACACGATCTCCACCGAATCAGATCTCGAGCCCTCCGAATCTTCAGACAAATCCCAAGCGAAACTTGGGAAGCTCTGATATCACTTATTGTGCCTACGACAACAACATGATGAGGATCCCCTGAATCTCTCAAGGAAGAAGAATAATCCCAAACAGCACAAAAACAAACACCAAGAGAAAGCACACGCAAACAAAGCAATCTGACGAGGTTCGGCCTCAATGCCTACATCCCCGGGGCAATCAAAAGAGAGGTTTATTACTTTTGGAAGAAGATTATAATGCTAGCAGCTTCTCTAATCTCAAGAGAGCTCCAGAATTTTCAGCATTAACAAAACCCTAGGCAAAACCCGTATTTATACCAACAGGTTTCCAAAACAGAAACGCAGCCCGCACCCGCTTGTCGGTCGACCGACCCCTTCCACCGGTCGACCGGTCGGTCGACCGGGTGCCCAACAGAGAGTTGGGTACTTTCAGTCGGTCGACCGGGCGGTCGACCGAGCTCCAACCCCGTGCATGTTGTGCGCGTCGGTGGACCGGGCCGGTCGACCGAACTTCTGATACTGTGGACGGTCGACCGGGCCGGTCGACCGGAACTTCTGATTCCTGCTACTGCTGTTGTTTTCTTCTGCTGTTTCCTTCGTCCTTTCGTCATCGACTTCCTCGGCGATCACTCGACGACTCTTCGACGATCCTTGTCAACTTCCTCAGCAATACTTCTCTCTTTCCAACAAATTCTTCATTTTCCCAACACTGATGTGATCAAATTGAATTTTGATGCGACTGTGTGAGGAAAAGGATTCTCTACGGTGGCGTGCGTTGCTCGAGATGAGACAGATAAGTTGATTCTTGCCGCTGGGTTCTTGGTGACCATGGAAATGATATAGAAGCCGAAATGCAAGGGATGTTGGAAGCTCTTCGTCTGTACCAACTGCATCTTTCTGATAAGGCGTTATGGGTGGAAAGAGACGCGTTGGAGGTAATTGAAGGTTTACATGGGATAAGTTGTGCTCTGGAGCCCTCAGTCTTACTTGTGGATGCTTGGCGAATGCTATGGGGTATGCGCATTCCTACAGAGAAGGCAATCGGTGTGCGCATTGGATCACAAGGCGGATTAAAGAGAAGGGAGCAGATATTTTGTTGTTCGCTTACTTCCCTCAGAACTGATGTTTCTTGCACAAACAGATGCCCAAGACACCTGTTACAGAAGAGAGTGGTAATACGCCTGAGGGTCTTTTGTAAGCAAAAATAAAAAATAATAATAATAATAGAAAAAACATAAAAATTAAAAAAATATATAACTTTTGATTTTCACCCAAAATACTGGGTTGCTTTTATTTTCATTTTGGTCTAGTTTACTTTTAACAGCTGGTTGAGCTCTATTAATTTGGGCTTTTATAACTCTTGCTGCTTGTTTCCAGGATACTCTCATCTTATGGGGTGATCAGGACACAGTGTTCCCCATTTCCTTGGCTTATAAATTACAAAGGTGTGTCTTTTTATTCCTTTACTTATTAAGAATTTATAAAATTGGTCACAATTAGTGGTAGATTCCCTTGCTCATTGATTTTCACGGCTTCTAACTAGTGTGGAAATACGTTCTATGTATAACTTAGGTCAAATACCGGCAGTTTTTTTTTTTTTTTTTTAATTTTTCCTGAAAAATAATAACAAAAAATGACTTGCTTTATCAGTTTAAGCATGACAAAAAGTAATTCCCAGTCTTATCCCTTCCAAAATCATCACGTGGATTCAAAACCAGTGGTTTGTTCATTTCTTTCTCCCTGTTCCTAAACTTTGTAGATGACTCTGAATTTTCTCGAATGCAAAATAGAAAAAAATGAGTGTAACGTACAGATATATAGTATTACTGACACTTAAAAGAAACAAAAACAAAATCAAAATCATCAACAAAACATTAGACTGCTAGTCCTTGAAAACTCTTAACTTGGGTTCTTCTCTCTCTTTTCTTACGGAAACAGACATTTGGGAGCCAAAGCAAGGCTAGAAGTTATCAAGGATGCTGGACATGCACTGCAATTGGAGAAGGCTGATCTCGTCAACCATCTGATCCAACGGTTCATCTCTGAACCTAGCCGAAGTAAATGAACATAAAAGTGTTGACAGTTTTGTTAAATAGATTAGAAACAGTTTTGTTAAATAGATTAGAAATTGTGAAATAGTGATGTTGGCAATGGAGGACTTGGGGCAGCATTTTTAGACTAGCCTTTGGAGTTGCCCAAATCCTTATATTCTCAAGACCAACCCTACATCTAGTCGATGTGGGACTATTTGTTCGACCCAAATCCCAACAATCCCCCCTTCGAACAAAGAGTCTCCTTACAAGCTCAACTATCTTCACATCTTCCCTCTATCGAGATCCAAATCTTTACTGCATGCTGTAGCACCTCATTCCCGGGATGCGTACCCAGATACGTGTCCCAACTTTTTCGATCATGATATTGTAATTTTCTTCTAATATTAGTTTTTAAGTTGTGATTTCTCATATTATTGAGTATCGGATCTGGATTCTCAGATCTAGAGTAAGCCCTCACCCGGACCGGGAACCCGATACAGTCAGTAGCCCGATTTGACTTTCTGATAGTCCGATTTGACCGATTTCAGTTTCAGAGACTATTTTCTAATATTTTAGATTTTTCATGATTTTTCAGAATTTTTCAAAAAATTTCTGCAAAATTTCCAAAGCCGGTGTCAGTCGGCATCGCTGACTGATTCCTAGATTTTTAGTTTTCAAATGGGATTGAATTTTCAAAAACGGCTTTCAGAGTACATCTTAGAATATCATTTTCTAGCTAAAAACATTTTTTGGGATTTTTCAATATTTATCAAAATTTGACCGATTCTGGTGTCGGCAGGTATCGCTGGAAGATTCCAGGATTTTATTTTGAAAATTACATTATATTTTTCAAATCCGATTTCACCAAACATCTTAGAATAATATTTGCTATTTTTGAGAATTTTTCGAAACGATTCTGAAACAGTCGAATTTTCACCTTATTAAAATAATAATATAATTTGTAGTTCTTTCTTTTTCTTGCTTTTCCCTCCCAACTCCTCTATTTATTACTCCCAGAATATTCTTTTAATTTTATTATTTAATAAAATATTTATTTATAATTTTTTTCTATTTCTTTTCATTTCTTTTTTATTTTTCTATTTCTTTTCATTTTCCTTCTTTTTCTTCCTTTCTTTACTTCTCCTCCACTTCACCTTTTCTCCCACGCCAACGCAGCCAGCGCAGTAGCCGCAGCAGGGAGCAGGCCATCATGGACTGAGCAACCGTTTCTCCCCTCCATCCCCATTCATCATCTCAATTTACACTATCTCCATTAAAATCCCCTCATTTCCTTCTCTTTTCAAACTTTTCAAATCCCACTTCATCTTCAACCTTCAATCACCCAAACCAACTCACGCACGTCGCCTCCACCATCACCACCGCCACCTCCGGCGCCGCCCTAGCCGCGCCGCCGAATCCCCCATCACCCCACCACCCTTCCACACCTCCATCAACCTCAAAAAACTCCACCGCCACCTTTAATTTCACCATAACCCATCTCATCTCAACCTTCATCTCCTCCAAAATTCCCCATCACCACCACTGATTCCACCACTCTAACCACTCCATTACCATCTCCTCCTCCTCCTCTAACCCCCCCAACACCACCAATCATCACCACCACCACCATCACCACCTCCACCAAACACAACAACAACAATAACCAACTCCTCCCTTCCACCTCTCCTTCCCCCCAAGCCGTGCGCGCGCAGTCAGTCCCCGGCGGCGGCGCCGCCGCCGCCGCCAGGCCGCCGGCCGGCCGCCGGCCACCCCCTCCCCTCCTTCTTTCGTTTCCTTTCTTTCTTTCTTTGTTCTTTTCTTCTTTCCTTTTCTTTTCATTTCATCCCTAAATAAACACCGTATTCTCTCTTTCCTAAAATACCCCCCATCATTCCCTAAAACTACTTTCCTATATTTACACCCACTACCCCTCCCCTTTAAATCCTAATTCATTTCAAACCATACCATATTTTCCCTCTCTTTCTTTCTCTCTCTCTCTCTCTTTCCTACAACTTTCTCCCTCCTCTCTCTCTCCTCTCTCATTCCCTCTCTAATATTCATATAAATATTTATAAATATATATATTAATATATAACTTTGGGCTAGTGACTTGCTCGTACGGTTCGCCGATTTCTGGACTTTAAACTGGTATTTTACCCCGGTTTCAGGCGAGTACAGTTATTTTAACATGCATCTATTTTGTCATTATGCGAGTACTTTTAATACACCTAAAAATAAATACTCTTGTATTTTAAGCCTGGAATTGATATATGGATATTTTAGCATGCTTAGCACTTGTTATCGTAAATTTAATACATGATATCATGCTATGCGAGTTAAGATATGATGTTGCACTCGGTATTTACCCGACCCAGGACATGTTATACTTGACACGTGACATCTGACACCGACCCTAGACATGTTACACTTGATATATGGGGTCTGTTTGGTTGTCGTAACTGGCCGTAATTCGTAGTTGTAATTAGTAAAGTCTTTTACAATTGTAAATGAGTTACATGTATGTAAATTTTAAGGTGTTTGGTTGATAATATAAAATTGTAAAGTGGGAAAGTGTATTGTACTTTACGGTGTTTGGTTGTTGTAATGTATAAGTCGTAAGTGAAAAAGTTGACCACAAAATTAACTATTTGGTGATTTTAAAAGTTTTAATACTGCAAATAAATATTAAAAAAGTTAAATGTTAAAAAATTTTAATATTAATATAAAAAAATATTACAAATTTGTATGACCACAAAATTAACTGTAACTGGGCTGTAAGTGAGTGGTAACTGGTTGCAAGTGAGTGTTAGTTGAGTTACGTAAGTCTTTTACGAATTATAGTCCAAACAAACGCCGTAGTTGTAACTGGGTAGTAAGTCATTTACGAATTACGGAGTTTTACGCGAAACAAACGGGCCCATGATTTATGACGCCGGTACTCGGTATTTACACTGGCACTAGGTATTTACGCCAACCTTTGCCATGCTATATTTGATACTGATACTTGCCATGCTATATGTGATATGTGATACCCGATACCAATACTTGTCATGCTATACCTGACCCTGATATATGACACCAGTACTTACCATGCTATATTTGACATATGATACCCGACACCAGTACTTGCCATCCTATATGTGACACATGATACCGGACATCGGTACTTGCCATACTATATTTGATACTTGATATATGACACCGGTATTTGACATGCTATATTTGCCACATGATATATAACACCTGATACCTGGCACCTGACACCTGATTCCTGTATTACCTGGCATATGCATGATTATTATATTATTACCAGACATCTGGTATTCCTGTAACTCCTGACTCATGTATCTCCTGTACTCTTGTATTCATGTACTCCTGTACTCCTGTACTCCTGTATCTCCTGTATTCATACCCATGTTAATAGCACAGTCATTCCGGCGTCCGACAAAGCATGCCTGGTGTCGGGATGACGAGGATGTATCCCACAATCGTGCTAGCGTCCGGCGGTTCCTGAATGGAACTAAGTGCCACACGGAGCAAAGTGTCACATCACACACGTGGTGGGGGCCACCTCTTGAATCCGTGGGGGCCACCTCTAGAATCCATTCCCCACACAGAGCAAAGTGCCACACAGAGCAAAGTGCCACACCACACACGTGGTGGGGGCCACCTCTTGAATCTGTGGGGGCCACCTCTTAAATCTGTGGGGCTACCTCCTGTATCAACCCTCAGAGCAAAGTGCCACACCACACACGTGGTGGGGGCCACCTCTTGAATCTATGGGGGCCACCTCTTGAATCTGAAGGGCTACTTTCTCCCTCCTGCCTGTACCGCCTGGTGTTAGTGTGATAAGCATCCTCAGTGCCATTAACACACACACATACCTGTATAATGATAACTCTTGGACCATGTGTTATTTGGTTTCTCTCCTATTTGAATAATGATACCCGCGTATCGGAGTTCGGATGAGTTCTACTGGAAGTGCAGGCTCCAGTGTGAACTGTCGGTGTTGTGGGACGCCGGTGGGAAAGGGACGAGAATAACATAAAAACATAAGAAACAGTAATAATATTAGGAACGTGTGATATTTGGTCTCTTCTTTGTTCAGGTCCTGGTACTCACATATCAGATCCGTGTAAGTTCTACAGAGTGCGAACTCTAGTATGGACTATCGGTGATGTGAGGCGCTGGTAGGGAGGCGATTAAAATATCAAACGGTACTAATTATTATTATTGGATCAATTAAAATGCAACACCTTTATATTCTCTAGTTACAGTATTATGCTATGAGTTGACACCCTATTTTATAACACATGACCTCTGTGATACCATGGTTACTCCAGACACACTCTAGTTCTGTTACCCTGAGGGCAACTCAAGTTGTATAAATTCAGATGATTGTGACATCGGATATGTGGTATATAGATGAGGGTTTCCTTATTTGGATTATCTCCTTGACGTATCACCCCATGAATCCATAATCCGAGCTTATACAACTAGAATTGTCCATACTTATTTATCGCGTGTTTAGTGTATTTTTCACATATTGCCATATTTTGTCGCATGATTATGTGTACCTATGCTCTCTATACCGCTTTTCATGTATGTTTCCTAATTCAGATTTACTGATATACATGCATTTACTTGATCTCGGATTTACTGTCATTTTCCTTATATTACTTGTCATTTCCGGTACCTGCGTGCCTGGACCACATCACTTGATCATGTACACGTGTGCCTGTTATGCACACCATCTGGCTTTATTCTTTGTACTCGCTGGGGTTGCTAACAACCCTGAATTCTTATGTCCAGATTCCAGAGCTGGATCATGGTGGCTTGACTGTAGCTGATCAGAGCGCACATCGGATCCTTTTGTGGTGATCAGAGTGCAGCAGAAGCTCGGACATCGCCGTAGTCCTTCCTCCCAGCTTTTATCCTGTTTGGCTCCCGAGGCCTCTCTTGCTGCTCGTGAGCATTTCTCAGATTTTGTTATGTATATCTCTTCGTGTATTGTACCTTTGTATTTCTGGTAATGTAATATTTCAGTAATATTATATTACTCTCTGTGATAACCATATACTTGTACTGTTGTGTTGGAATGTATATTACCACTGTACTTCCGCCTCTGATTCTTACCTGTACAAATGCTTAGCGTATATACGCGAGGGTATTTCCGACCTGCGTATATACGTCGCAGTGGCGTCCCCGTACCCCCGGGTTGGGGCGCTACACATGGGAATACTTCGAAAAAAAGAGTCTCCTTGCAAGCTCAACTATCTTCACACTTTATGTAAAGTACCAACCGCACTTTATGTGAAGTACCAACAACCGCAGTCGGCCACTCCTCTACACCGTGTAACAGGTGAGCGTCAAATTTCTCGAGAGCCCAACATTAGCTTCACAAGGACCTATTGCGCCTTTTGCGCTAGTGGGGTGGGCAGGCCCATTGTGCCTTTGCGCCATTGGGGGATCTACATCGTCGAACATCACCCACACACACGACATGACTTATGTTCGGGACATGACTCTGATACCACTTGAAGGACTTTGGACACCATCCAAAAGACTAGTCCTTTAGGTGGAGTTGCCCAAATCCTTATATTCTCAAGACCATCCCCACATTTAAGCAATGTAGGACTATTTGCTCGACCCAAATCCCAACAGGCAACTCGATGGACAAATGATTAAAAGGGACTCAGCGTTTATCATTGAACACCAGATATTTGACTGGATTTGTATAAACAAATAATCATTTTCGGGAATAAATATTCTAGCTGTATGTAATGTCAAAGAATATAAAATACGAGATTGTATATAATCTGTAAATTTGAAGTGTATTTATTAAATAATTTTAATTTGAATAGTAAATAAGATTTCGGCGCACAATTGTGTTTGCGAGATATCAAATGTGTACACCCTTATTCAACGATCATAACTAATGAGAGCTTTTTCATATACGAAAGGTGAGTAAGGACAGAGACCAATGGACTAAAGTCACACGTCCACAAATTGAAAAGAAAATTCTAAAATGTTGATGTTGAACATGCACTAAGTACTCTTGTGTGGAAGGGTATAAGTGCGAATAATCCCATCAATTCAAGTTTGGACATGTTTGATAACGAAAAATAATTCAGAGAAAACTGAAATGTAAGCTTGACAGCGGCCTGTAAAAATTGGGGTTCTCATTTTTCATGTGAGTCATGTTTGAAGCCTAAAAAGTAAGACAAAGAAAAGCAAAATAGAACCCATATGATGATAAAAATTAGCTCTTAACACAACTCGATCACTAACAAATTAATTTTGTAAAAAATGAGATAAAGACTTACAAGAACAAAATCTTGAATTCACCCCATTTTTTTTTTTTTTCCAGACAAACTAACAGCTCACATTGCCGTGGAGCCTACAAAATTCAAAAAAAATGACTCACTACCAAAGGCTGTTTTCCACCAAATAAAGAGGCCTTTAATGGTACCCTTAATGGTGGTTGGGCCGGTCACCTTCCAGAGGGAGTGACTTCATCGGTTTTGTCCTCACTTCTCACAACCTAATTATGTGGGCCCGATCTCAATTCGGGCCTTCGGCTTCCTCCTCTATGAACTTGTTTAGGTCCATTTAATACATATTACGTGAGTAAAAACCCTGAAAAAGATCGTGGCCTACCCAAATACCGATTTATATGTAACCAATAATAATTAATTATAAGAAACAAGGTATGATTACGACACCGAAAGAAAGTCTAAATCAATATAAAGAGATCCAAGCACAAAGCACCGCTCTAAATTCCCCAAAAACAACAAAGCAAGCAGCAGCCATGGTGGGCTTCAGCGTCGTCCCCCTGGTCGCCGCCTTCCTCCGCCGATACTTCACCGCCGCCGGCCTCCACCAGCGATCCCTCCCATCGACTCCGACACCACTATCCGCTTCTGGATCCCAAATCTTTCGACGACCCAGACTCTCACCCGCGGCCTCCCCTCCTCCTCATCCACGGATTCGGCCCGAGCGCCACGTGGCAGTGGCGGCACCAGGTGGGCCCCTCTCCCGCCACTTCACTCTCATCGTTCCGGATTTAATTTTCTTCGGCGGCTCGACCTCGAAATCGGACCGCCGGTCGGAGCTGTTCCAGGCCGAGTCACTGGTCCGGTTCGTCGACGCGGTCGGGATCAAGGAGAAATTCTACGTGGTGGGGACCAGCTACGGGGGGTTCGTGGCGTACCACGTGACGAGGATGTGCGGGGATCGGGTGCTCCGCGCGGTGATCGCGAGCTCGGACGTGCTGAAGGGGGAGGAGGACGACAGGCTGCTGAGGGAGCGGGCCGGGGTGGAGAGCGTGGGCGAGTTGATGTTACCGCAGAGCACCGAAATGCTGAGGAAGCTGATGGGGGTCGCCACGTATCAGCAGCCCTGGTTCCTGCCGGAGTTTGTACTCCGCGACGCCGTACAGGTACGTTTCGCAGATAAGCATCCATAAATCCACATGAACTCCGCTGTTAGTTTCTCCAAAGCTTATTTGTTTGAGAAAAACAGAAAAATTAGAAAAAGCTCGCTGTCCTCAAAATGACAGTATTTTTAATTTCATTTCTGCTCAAATTTTTAAAAAAAATGCTGAAATATGACACCAGCAGCGGATCCTCACAAATTTTCCCAAAAAAACTCAAAAAAAAAAAAACTTGTTGTCAGTTTCTCTCAAAATTTTCATTTGCCAAACCACCCTTGTTGCATGATGGGTTGTATTTGTTAAGTACATATTGATGCTGACTATGCAGAAAAAAAAAAAAAAAAAAAAAAAAACTGGTATGGCATACAAGCCGACCAACTGGAGTAATCCGTACCTGGTGGGTTGTTGGTGGGTGGGTAGGTGACCTTCCATAAATACTGGCTCCACTGGTTGCATCCATCAACCTCTTTATGTGGGCCCTTTCCAGCGTGTTAGTCAATAATGGTCAGTGAAGCTTACAGTAATTTTCTTTTTCTTTTTCTATGTCATGTCTGCACAAAAAATAAACACCGCATATTTCTAATTGAATTGCAAGTTTAATTATTTGATGTGAGTCTCGTTTGCTGGTTTCTTCAGTAGACATGTAAGCAGATTAAAATTTTAAGCATACCGTCCAATATTTCTTTAATTAAATATACCTCAAAAATTGTTTAATGTCAATTTAATACTTTAAAGGTCCAATATAAAAAAAAACATATAAAATGCTTTTTTTTTTTAAAACCATGTATCAATTAGATGTGTGTAGAAAGCGCGAGACATCTAGCACATCACTCCTTTCGTGTTATTATTAGAGATTATATTACTCATTTCGTGAAATGAAAAATGCCATTATAAGGAGAGAAAAATGTAATAATTGTCCTTGTTCTTGTCAAATATAAGTGCTTAATAAATTTTTTAATCACCTCGACAATAAATGCACTTATTTTAACATTTTTGTGAATTTTGAGAAAATTTAATTCTCTAAAATCATGAACAGTATTATTGAATTGTCATTGATGAGGTGAATAATTGCATTGCAGAATCTATTCAGTGCCAACTTGAAGGAAAAATTGGAGCTCATCAAAGGAATCACTCTGGGTAACAAGGATGAGTTTCAACTCACTCCCCTCCCTCAGGTTTTTTTTTTATTTTTTATTACCGATCCATTACTTATTATTACTAGAGATCTCTACTTAACAATCTCTCGATGAGTCTCTGTTTTCTTTGTGCATGCTCATTTTTTAGGATGTGTTGATTATATGGGGAGACCACGACCGCATTTTTCCATTGGATAAGGCTTTTAAGCTCAAGGAGTAAGCTTCTTGCCACTGAGTTCAGATTCATAATCATTCTCATTGTTGGAAAATTTAGAATTTTTCATGTCTGTTCATTGCCAAATACACATGTATCAGAATTTGTTAGCACTGACCTATCCTCATGAAACTGTTTATTGTGTTTTTCAGGCTTATTACTAAATTGTCAACTTGTTCACAATGCAAGTATTAGAATAATATGTGTGGGATTATCATTTCTGTTGTGGGTGCAAGTATTGTACTCCATCAGTATGACCTTTTTTGTTTTTTTTTGCAGAAAAAACTTTTACATAATGTTTCTGATGAATCTGATCTTGATCTTTGATGTACTCTTCACATTTCTTAACCACTTGAACGCTGAAGTTTTCATGATTATGGCCTGCATATGTACTGAAAACGATTAATGCCGTTTCTGGAAAATTACAGGCAGCTTGGGGAGAGAGCGAGACTTGAGATTGTGAAGAACACTGGGCATGTACCAAATACTGAGGATCCGCAACGATTTAATGAAGTGCTTCTAGACTTCTTGTTGGATGTCCCCAAGTCTTCAACGTAAAGTTTTGCAGAATTTGTTTTGCCAGAGGAGAGCAAATAGCTAAAATTTTCGATGTAAAAGTACAACTATGGAAAGCCTCTGTGTTGCACGAGCAATGTTAAGTCCTGCATTATTTAATTTTCTGGTCAGTCATGTACTTAGAGCAAATTTCATCTATCCATAAACAGCAAGGATCTGGGTGGTTCATGCTTTCATATTATTCAGCAAGGATTTGGGTGGTTCATGCTTTCATATTATTGAATTTCAACTGATGTGATGCAGTTTCTTCGCATCCCATATGTGGAATCATAGTCTGCGTCATTGAAAAAAAAAATAAAAATTCATGACTCTTTGCCCCAAGAACCTGTGCAGACTATTGAGAGTTGTTAAAGTTTGTGTAAGATTTAAAGCAACAGGATGCATTTTGAGAAGCAGGTTTGATCATGTATCAAAGTAGAAGCTTATGCATGCAATCAGTAGCATACATCTTTTCGAAATTTGATTTCTATTCATTTTCGATGAATATATAGATGTGTAACTTTTTGTTGGGAGACAAAGAGAGTCTCCACTCAAGATCTACGGGAGATTATAATGGATAGAAAATGTGGAATAAAACTAGCAACAAACATACACACAAGAAATACCAAGATTTTATCGTGATTCAGTCACAACTTAAGCCTACGTCCACAGTGCAAGAGAGAGAAATATTCTACTAATCAAGACAAGAAAACATCATACGATCTCCTTTTTAAACTATAACAAGCTTCAACAAATTGAAATGGAGGAAAAAAAAACGATACCTCGCTAGCTCCAATCCACCAAACTCGCTACACCTTCCAAATAAAGTACAAAATCACATCTCCACGATGGTGTGAAATTATTGAACAAATCAACCAAGTGAGCAATTGTGAGAAACCCTACTTGCTTCCCATTTTCTTCTCTCTCCAAGACTCCACGTTTGAAATGAATGATAGAATTGTAGAATTAGAACTTCTCTTTTGCCTTTGATGTAAGTTCAACATGTTGGAATTGAAGAAAATAAAGCTGAATCTTCGAGATGAATTATGGCGAGATCCGTTGATCAAATCAACCGGATGATGGTTGGAGTGTGTTCTCCTTCCATTGTGATGAACGTGGTATATTTACATGTTCAATTCCGACTTCGAATGAATGAGATATTCAAGTCCAAAGATTGCCTAATTCAAAGCCAAAAGGGACTAAATTTAGCTACAAGCATTTAGTCCCACATTGGCCATGTGATGGAAGTATATGGGGTATAAATAGAGAAAAAATGAGACCAAAGGGTGTGCCCTTTGGGTACTTGGAGTTTTCGCGCGCGAATTGGAGGGAACTATACACGTACATGCGTACGTGCGCGCACGCGCGCCGCCGCTGGCGGCGGCGGCGGCGGCCGGCCGGCGCCGGCGCCGGCGCCGGCGCCGGCGCCGGTGCCGGGCCGGGCCGGGCTCGGGCTCGGGCCTGGGCCTGGGTCGTGGTCGTGGTCCGTGGTCCGTGGTCCGTGGTCCGTGGTCCGTGGTCCGTGGTCCGTGGTCCTGGACCATTCCCTACCTGGTTCTCCTTTTGAATCAGCCCGCGGAAGAGAAACTTCGAAACTCCAACGGGTGTCCGCCCGCGCGAACGGATCCGACCGTTCGCCAACCGCTGTCGGAAAACCGACAGAGCGGTTGGTCGGTTGCGACGGTTCTGTCCGAACCGTCGCAACTGTTGGGAATTGGCGGACGAGAATACCCCTCCGGAGCGCTATAAAAAGCGCCCCAGGGGTTCATTCTCAGACACACCAAATATCAGAGTCTTTCTCTCTTCTGAAAGAACTCTCTCTCTCTCTCTCTATAAGTTCTGACTCCGATCTGAACTGGGCTCCGGCGAAGTGCGACTCCTCGTCTTCCAGAGCGACTTCCAGAAGTGCGAAGTGGGAATCCACGACTTCCAGAAGTGACTTCCAACGAAGTGGGAATCCGCGACTTCCAAGTGAAGTGGGAATCCGAAGCTACTTCCTAAAGGAGATTCTGCCAAAATTCTTCAACCTTCCTACGTCCTCAACAGTGGGTGTTCCTCCAAAAGAGTAAGACAAATATTCATTTGAAATTTGTCGTTATACCGCTGTTTTGCTAATCCTGTGTAGGTACTGGTTGACTACGGTTCGACCGTACGGTATTTGGTAGTGCTGTCCAAATACCGTGAAGAAGTGTTGTATCTTGGGAGACCAGCGTCCATTATCCCGTTAGCACCGGTGCGGGGGACGTAATTGTCTTAAGGAGATTCGCTGTAAGCGTACCTCACTTCAATTACTGTATAAGTGGACTAAGTCCTTATACAGGGGATATACTTTATAGTATATCAAGATTGACTTAGATTCAGTCTAAGTGAAACTGTATAAGTGGATTAAATCCTTTATACAGGGGATATACTTTACAGTATATTGTGACTGACTTGGATTCAGTCTAATTGGTGCTTAAACCAAGGAAGGAAATTGAAAGGTGGTTCTTGAATTAAGGAACGTTCTTTGAACGGAAAACCTCCCACCTGATATTTGCCGACCTGGCCAATTAGATTGTTGATATCTCAGTGATCTTGATAAGTTGTCAGATTGATTCTTGTTAAGCAGAATACCCAACACAACAACCAACCCAACTCACATGGGTCTAACCAACTTGACAACTTAACTCAAGTGGTCATGTTTCTCTTAAATCAAATTACAAGTAACCCAACTTGAGTCCACTTATGTGTACGGACCCAAACACAACAAACTCTCCCTCCATGCGCCCCTCACACCCAAACCCAACAAACTTTCCCTCCATGCCCGTGAGGGGTGATCCCTATAACAACTCACATGGGTCCATGATGACCCCCTTCCAGCAAAACTGTAACGCCCCGATCTTAAAGATACGGAGACGTTATGGCGACGTACATACGCGAGGTGAAAACAACCTCACGCGTACGTTAAGCCTCAATACAGGAAATCACCTCATAGTTATAGGGGTCCCAGCCGGAAATAAATACAAGAATACCTGCAGAAAAAGGTGAGTGATCATAACAGATAGGAAAGATAGGGACAAATAAGATAACAGCAATAAATCATAAAGATACCTATGAAGTGTCTCGATGAGGAATCTCCTATGTGACTCCAAGGCACTCTCGGATACTACGGTACGCGGATCTCCAATCTGGGCACGCAAACTCAGGGTCGTCAGAAAGCGACCTAGTGAGTGGTAAAATGAAGGAGGCAGTAATATATACAATAGTAATACAAGCACGATACTAATATATAATACATGATGTGGGACTAGGGATACCATATAATATGGATATAATAAGCAATAGAAATATAAACATGTAAGCAGTAGAGATATATAAACAGGTCATCGGGTCATGTCTCTAATCGTATCCAGGTAATATCATAAATAATGTTGTCTAGTGATGACATAAAAGAAATGAACAAGCTAGTGGTGACGTGACCGAAGTAACGTGATAGAAACGACCATGCGAGTGGTGACGTGGTAGGAGTGAACATGTAGATGGGCATATGCATTATAACCATAATACGGTATGGTGCATAGACAGTAATGATGTCTGCAAGGTATACAGAGCATAAAATATATGTACATATGCATGAATAGTATGCCATCACAGAAAATGTAACATGTACCAGGTAAAGGAACAAGTATCCATGTAACATGATATCGAATAGATGATCAGGAACAGTAACAAGTACAACTAAACATGTATCAGGCAAGTCATGTCACAGTCATGTCATTTATACAATAGTAGCAATCAGTACCACTTAGTATTTTAATCAATCTCTTCCAGTATCCCATACCACTGGCAGTTCATACTGGAGCCCGCACTCCAGTCGAACCCATCCGAACATGGCCTACGGGTACCATTATCCAAACGAGAGAGTGACCAAATAACAAGTGTTCCTGACGTCACTATTGTGTGTATACTGCTTTATTATGTTAATTGGAAACCCATGGTCGAGGAGTTCTTATCGGGTGGGTGTATCCCGTGCATACCCGGGACAACGGCCTTAAATAGACCCCTGGCTTCTGAGACCAGGGCCAGCCCGCTAGAGCTGTAACATGTAACGGGAATCTCAATGAGCTAAAACAATAACGGGATGCTCATGAGTAACAGATGGTAGCCAGCACTACCCCGTCCCCTGCAGTGGGACAAACAATGGATCCAGACATCCACCCGATATGATCTAATCAACCGTCAAGTCTCCCCCATACCCAAGTTAGCTTTATGATCTGATATGTCAAGTATACAGTGTCACAAGAACAAATACATGATACGGGTAACATGATAACTGGACCTGAGCTCTGTTGATAGCATAGAACAATATAACGGGAAACGGGAACAATATAACAGGAACAATATAACAGGAAACGGGAACAATAGATGTGGGATTCCACATATCGCGTATCAACAGCTCTCATGTCCAGTAACGGGAATATCCATATCAGTGACAGAAAACAATCATATAACATGAATACAGTAACATGGAACAATCATATAACATGAATACGGTAACATGAAACAATAATACATGTAATATGGACAGTGATGACGAGAAGATAGCAACAATACATGCATGTACACTCGTACAGTGAGCAGATGTAACAGTGATGTGTGAACATGAGATAACTGTGTGTGGAGCATCCCTGTAATGAGGATAACAAGAATATGCAATGCGGTACTCCGTGCAGTGGTCTATCCGTGTACTAATGAACATCTATGTGTAACAATAATCCGTGTAACACATTGGTGTATCACTAACAAGTCATAACAGTGGTCAGTGTATCATAGCATGTCCAGTGAACTTCCAGTATCCGTGTTATGATGATATCATTACATAAAATCACGGTGTCCCATATTCCTATCTAGTGATATTGTACCGAGTACCGTGGATCAGTATACTTGTGACGATAGTTATCTAACTGTGAGATACTACATGAAGTAATAGCGTCCACTAATATGGTGAACTAGTGGCCCGTGGGTCAGTGACGGTACAGGCATGATATCTGTGTCCGAGTTGTCTATGTCTGTATGTCTTGTTACCATTATTACCTCATATTAAATCAGGAAATACCTAACAATCTTCTAAATTAGGCCGATTAAAATGACTGTCCAATCATGACCAGTGAATAATGAATAGTTACCGTCTTTTATCTATAATCACGATATATCAAGCAATGTCACTAAACAGGGTAAAATATAATTTATAAAAGGAAAAAACTCACTAACTAGCCACGAGAAGGTAGCTCTCGTTCCCACGATCGCAACGGATCCAGAATCATCCAAATCGGAGTCCGGATGCTCCCGATATCGCCCGAATACTAAATCATAACAAATAGGGTTAAATATGTAAATAAAAATAATAAATGTAAATACTAAATTGTACAGGGGTTTTCTGTAAATATACCTTTATTGGGCTTTGGATGCGGGTTTGGCTCATAACGGGTCGGTCCAGATCCACAACCCAAACCCGTTAACTTAAGTCAAATGGGTTATTGGGTAGCGGGTGTTTATTGGGTTTTGGGTTTCATTAAATCCAAAAAGGGTTATTGGGTTCACACCCATTTATGGGTGTGAACCCATAACAAATGCAGCAGCAGCAGCTTGTGCTGCTGCTTGCGCCCGCGCACGGTCCGGCTAGCAGGTGCTGGCCGGCGGCGGTCCCGGCCGCCGGTGGTGCGGCGGCTGCTCTGGCAGCAAGAAGGTGAGAGGGGAGAGAGAGAGGGGAAGAGGAGAGGGAGTGAACAGCACAGAAAAGAAAAGAGAAGAAGAAGAATAGGCGGCGGCGGTGGTGGTGGCGCCGGCCGCGCGGGGGTGCAGCCTGGGGTCGCGGTCGCCGGCGGCGGCCGACGGCCTGGCGTGGCAGCGAGCCTCCGATGGGACTGCACAGTGAGGGAGAGAGTGAGGGAAAAGAGAGAGAAGAGAGAGAGAGAAATTGGAGAGAGAGTATTAGGGAAGAGAGAGAAAGGAAGTTAATTTGAAATTAAGAGAGAGAGAGAGCTTTAAGAGGGAAGAGAGATAAGTCGGTGACAATGGCGGTGGAGGAATTTTCTAGAGAAATGGAGAAGAGGAAGGGAAAAAGAAAAAGGAAAAAAAGGTTTTTATAATATTTAATTAATATTATAATTAGGTCCAAAATTGACTAGCTCCGAAAGTTGCCGAAAAATTACAGAATTAAAGAATATTATCCTGAGACGTAATATGAAGACGATTTGAAGAAATTTTATCCAGTTTGCAAATTAAAAATCCTGGAAGCTATCGTCGGTACCGGGCGACCCTGGTTTGGCCGGATTTTCGATAAAATCAGAAAAATCTCCAAAAATATTCTAACGTAGATAATACGATTTTAAGACATCTGGTGAAAGCGGATTCTCAAAATTCTACTCCGTTTGTGAAAGATAAATTGGAAAGCCGATTATCGGTATCGGTCGACACCGACTATGGAGATTTTCCAAAATAATTCAGAAAATTTCAGAAAATCCTAAAAAATCTAAAATATTAAAAATGATTTTGAAACTGAAATCAGCTCAATCGGAATACCACGGAGGTCAAATCAATTTTATACGTCGGATCGGGTACTGATACGGTGATACGTACACAGGGGATCAGGGGGTTACATTTCTCCCCACCTTACAAAAATTGCGTCCTCGCAATTTCCATTCAGGTGTGAGAACAATATTTCCAACCCCAAAGCTTAAAGGTTACGGGTCCACGACACTTCTGCTGCGCACTCTGCTATTTATAAGGAACTCGAGATGGAGAAGGAGTGTAGTGAACTACAACTCACATAGTGAAATCAATAGGATGAAGAGAAAGTAAGAAGGAAATCAAATAGTCTGAGTGACAACTGTAATTGAGGAAGACAACAGAGTCAAGGAAATGAATGGGCAAGGACATGGTATTCTTGTACTCGTCGCTGGAATCCAGAATTCAGATACAGTTGTACTGTTGGTAAGAGCCCGAGTATGGACCCAGGTGGCTAACCACACCAGGTGTGAACCTAGGCTCTGATACCACTTTGTAACGCCCCGATCCTAAAGATACGGAGACGTTATGGCGACGTACATACGCGAGGTGAAAACAACCTCACGCGTACGTTAAGCCTCAATACAGGAAATCACCTCATAGTTATAAGGGTCCCAGCCGGAAATAAGTACAAGAATACCTGCAGAAAGGTGAGTGATCATAACAGATAGGAAAGATAGGGACAAATAAGATAACAGCAATAAATCATAAAGATACCTATGAAGTGTCTCGATGAGAAATCTCCTATGTGACTCTAAGGCACTCTCGGATACTACGGTACGCGGATCTCCAATCTGGGCACGCAAACCTAGGGTCGTCAGAAAGCGACCTAGTGAGTGGTAAAATGAAGGAGGCAGTAATATATACAATAGTAATACAAGCACGATACTAATATATAATACATGATGTGGGACTAGGGATACCATATAATATGGATATAATAAGCAGTAGAAATATAAACATGCAAGCAGTAGAGATATATAAAAAGGTCATCGGGTCATGTCTCTAATCGTATCCAGGTAATATCATAAATAATGTTGTCTAGTGATGACGTAAAAGAAATGAACAAGCTAGTGGTGACGTGACCGAAGTAACGTGATAGAAACGACTATGCGAGTGGTGACGTGGTAGGAGTGAACATGTAGATGGGCATATGCATTATAACCATAATGCGGTATGGTGCATAGACAGTAATGATGTCTGCAAGGTATACAGAACATAGAATATATGTACATATGCATGAATAGTATGCCACCACAGAAAATGTAACATGTACCAGGTAACGAAACAAGTATCCATGTAACATGATATCGAATAGATGATCAGGAACAGTAACAAGTACAACTAAACATGTATCAGGCAAGTCATGTCACAGTCATGTCATTTATACAATAGTAGCAATAGTACCACCTGGTATTTTAATCAATCTCTTCTAGTGTCCCATACCACTGGCAGTTCATACTGGAGCCCGCACTCCAGTCGAGCCCATCCGGACATGGCCTACGGGTACCATTATGCAAACGAGAGAGTGACCAAATAACAAGTATTCCCGACGTCACTATTGTGTGTATACTATTTTATTATGTTAATTGGAAACCCATGGTCGAGGAGTTCTTATCGGGTGTGTGTATCCCGTGCATACCCGGGACAACAGCCTTAAACAGACCCCTGGCTGCTGAGACCAGGGCCAGCCCGCTAGAGCTGTAACATATAACGGGAATCTCAATGAGCTAAAACAATAACGGGATGCTCATGAGTAACAGACGGTAGCCAGCACTACCCCGTCCCCTGCAGTGGGACAAACAATGGATCCAGACATCCACCCGATATGATCTAATCAACCGTCAAGTCTCCCCCATACCCAAGTTAGCTTTATCATCTGATATGTCAAGTATACAATGTCACAAGAACAAATACATGATACGGGTAACATGATAACTGGACCTGAGCTCTGTTGATAGCATAGAACAATATAACGGAAAACAGGAACAATATAACGGGAACAATATAACAGGAAACGGGAACAATAGATGTGGGATTCCACATATCGCGTATCAACAGCTCTCCTGTCCAGTAACGGGAATATCCATACCAGTGACAGGAAACAATCATATAACATGAATACAGTAACATGGAACAATCATATAACATGAATACGGTAATATGAAACAATAATACATGTAATATGGACAGTGATGACGAGAAGATAGCAACAATACATGCATGTACACTCGTACAGTGAGCAGATGTAACAGTGATGTGTGAACATGAGATAACTGTGTGTGGAGCATCCCTGTAATGAGGATAACAAGAATATGCAATGCGGTACTCCGTGCAGTGGTCTATCCGTGTACCAATGAACATCTATGTGTAACAATAATCCGTGTAACACATTGGTGTATCACTAACAAGTCATAACAGTGGTCAGTGTATCATAGCATGTCCAGTGAACTTCCAATATCCGTGTTATGATGATATCATTACATAAAATCACGGTGTCCCATATTCCTATCTAGTGATATTGTACCGAGTACCATGGATCAGTATACTTGTGACGATAGTTATCTAACTGTGAGATACTATATGAAGTAATAGCGTCCACTAATATGGTGAACTAGTGGCCCGTGGGTCAGTGATGGTACAGGCATGATATCTGTGTCCGAGTTATCTATGTCTGTATGTCTTGTTACCATTATTACCTCATATTAAATCAAGAAATACCTAACAATCTTCTAAATTAGGCCGATTAAAATGACTGTCCAATCATGACCAGTGAATAATGAATAGTTACCGTCTTTTATCCATAATCACGATATATCAAGCAATGTCACTAAACATGGTAAAATATAATTTATAAAAGGAAAACACTCACTAACTAGCCACGAAAAGGTAGCTCTCGTTTCCACGATCGCAACGGATCCAGAATCATCCAAATTGGAGTCCGGATGCTCCCGATATAGCCTGAATACTAATCATAACAAATAGGGTTAAATATGTAAATAAAAATAATAAATGTAAATACTAAATTGTACAGGGGGTTTTCTGCAAATATACCTTTATTGGGCTTTGGATGCGGGTTTGGCTCATAACGGGTCGGGTCCAGATCCACAACCCAAACCTGTTAACTTAAGTCAAACGGGTTATTGGGTAGCGGGTGTTTATTGGGTTTTGGGTTTCATTAAATCCAAAAAGGGTTATTGGGTTCACACCCATTTATGGGTGTGAACCCATAACAAATGCAGCAGCAGCAGCTTGTGCTGCTGCTTGCGCCCGCGCACGGTCCGGCCAGCAGGTGTTGGCTGGCGGCGGGGGAGGCCCGCCGGCGGCGGTCCTGGCCGCCGGCGGTGCGGCAGCTGCTCCGGCAGCGAGAAGGTGAGAGGAGAGAGAGAGGGGAAGAGGAGAGGGAGTGAACAGCACAGAAAAGAAAAGAGAAGAAGAAGAATAGGCGGTGGTGGTGGCGGTGGCGCCGGCCGCGCAGGGTGCGGCCTGGGGTCGCGGTCGCCGGCGGCGGCCGGCGGCCTGGCGTGGCAGCGGGCCTCCGATGGGACTGCACATTGAGGGAGAGAGTGGGGGAAAAGAGAGAGAGAAGAGAGAGAGAAATTGGAGAGAAAGTATTAGGGGAGAGAGAGAGAAAGGAAGTTAATTTGAAATTAAGAGAGAGAGAGAGCTTTAAGAGGGGAGAGAGATAAGTCAGTGACAATGGCGGTGGAGGAATTCTCCAGAGAAATGGAGAAGAGGAGGGGAAAAAGAAAAAGGAAAAAAAAGGTTTTTATAATATTTAATTAATATTATAATTAGGTCCAAAATTGACTAGCTCCGAATGTTGCCGAAAAATTACAGAAATTAAACAATATTATCCTGAGACGTAATATGAAGACGGTTTGAAGAAATTCTATCCAGTTTGCAAATTAAAAATCCTGGAAGCTGTCGTCGGTACTGGGCGACACCGGTTTGACCGGATTTTCGATAAAATCAAAAAATCCCCAAAAATATTCTAACGTAGATAATATGATTCTAAGACATATGGTGGAAGCGGATTCTTAAAATTCTACTCTGTTTGTGAAAGATAAATTGGAAAGCCGATTATCGGTATCGGTCGACACCGACTATGGAGATTTTTCAAAATAATCCAGAAAAATTTCAGAAAATCCTGAAAAATCTAAAATATTAAAATAATTTTTGAAACTGAAATCAGCTCAATCGGAATACCATGAAGGTCAAATCAATTTTATACGTCGTATCGGGTACTGATACGGTGATACGTACACAGGGGATCAGGGGGTTACAAAAACTGTAGCACCCCGTCTCCGAGATACGTACCCAGATACGTGTCCCAAAATTTTTGACCATATTGTTTTAATTTTCTTCCAGTATTTATTTTTGAGTTGTGATTGCTTATGTTATTTGGTATCGGATCCGTATTCTCAGTCTTAGAGTCAGCCCTGACTGGACTGGGAACCCGATACCGGCATATCGCCCATTTGATCAATTTCAGTTTCAAACATGATTTTCTAATATTTTAGATTTTTCATAATTTTCTAGAATTTTTCATAATTATTTTACAAAATCTTCAAAACCGGTGTTGATCGGCATCGCTGACCGATTCTCAGATTTTTAGTCTTCAAACGAAGTTGAATTTTCAGAAACAGATTTTACGTTACTTCTTAGAATTTCATTTTCTATCTAAATACATTTTTTGAAATTTTTCTAAATTTATCAAAATTTGACCTATTCTGATGTCGACCAGTATCACCGAAAGATTTCAAAATTTTTAATTTAAAAAGATTGAATTTCTCAAATCTGATATCACCAGACATCTTAAAATAATATTTACTATTTTTGAAGATTTTTCGGAGCGATTCTGAAACAGTCAATTTTTTTCATATTAAAATAATAATATTATTTATCGTTCTTTTCTTTTCTTGCTTTTTTCCTTCTCCACTCCTCTACTTTATTCTCCCATAATATTCTATTAGATTAATTATTTAATAATATATTTATTTATTCATTTCCTTACTTTTTCTTCTTTTCCTTATTTTTCTTTTTCCTTTTCCTTTCTTTTCTTTTCTTTCTTTTTCTTCTTTTCTTTTTCTCTTTCCTTCTCCCCATCCCCTGCAATCTGGCTGACCCATGCCCTGCTCCCCATGACCAGTAGCAGCAGCAGCAAGCAGGGGGCCATCCCCCCATCCCTCACCCATTCTTTCCCTCTCCTTCTCCCTTCTTTTAATTTCCTTCTTTCCTTCCTTTCTCCTTTTCCACCTTTTTCTTCATTTTTCCCACCAACATCTTCACCCACTCCATGACCGCCGCCTCCATCACCTAGGCCACCACCGCCGGCGACCCTAGCCGCCGCCGGCGGCCCCCCCCACCTCCCCACTCCCATCACCCCCAAATCCTACCTCCTTTTTTCCAATTTCAACAAAGCCCATCACTTCTTCTTCCTCTTATTCTCTAAAATTCACCATCAACTCGACCAATTCCTCCACTCTAACCACCACGCTACCATCTCCTCCTCCTCTAACTTCCCACCACCACCAATCACCACCAACCACCTCCATCAACCACCACCAACACCACTTTCTTCAACAACAAACAACACCAACCACAACAACTCTAAACACCACCCCACCCATCCTTCCTCCCCGGGCTAAGCGCACCGCCCCCCACCCCCGGCGGCGCCGCCGCAGCCCCAGGGCCACCGGCGGGTGGCCGGCCACCCCCTCCCTCCCCTCTCATTCTGCTTTTCTTCTTACTTTCTTTCTTTCTTTTATTCCTTCCTTTTTCTCCCTTTCCACTTCTACCCCCTCTTTAATCTCTTAATTATTTCTCCATATTTTCCAATATACCCCTTTCCTTTATTTTCTTATTTTTCCTCTTTTAAATATATCCTACACTCTCTCTCCCTCTCTCTCCCCCCTACAACTCCCCTCTCTCTATTTCCTACAACTCTCTCTCTCCCCTCTCTCATTCTCTCTCCTATATTTATATAAATAAATATATATATATACATACATATATATATTAACTTATGGGCTAGTAGTATGCTCGCACGTGTTAGCGGACTTCCCAGATTTTAACTCGATATTGCGTTCCGATTTTTAGGCCAGTACTTTTTATGTTGCTTTATGCCTTCAATTCTAGGGCTTGATAATAATTTAGGCGAGTATATTTCTTGTGTTGTTTCATACTTTATTACCATCGTTGCATGTCTGATAATTATTATTTTGCTTTTTAATACATTATGTCTCATTATGCGAGTAGATATATGATGTGCGAGTACAGTTTCTCTTGAACGAGTATCTATTTTATTTTGGGCGAGTACTTTTCTTTTGCTGCTTCATGCCTTGTTAATGCTACTCAAACTTTTATTACCTGATATATGATGTTGTGACTCTCACCGACAAATTAATTATCTGAAGCTGGTATGTTTATACTTGACACCGGTACTTGACATGTTATTACTTACTTGACACTTGAGATCTGACACCGGTACATGACATGTTATCACTTGATACTTGATACTTAACACTTGATATTTGACACCGGCACTTGACGTGTTATTACTTGACACCTGATACTTGACACTTGATATCTGACACCGGTACTTGACATGTTACACTTGACACCTGATACTTGACACTTGATATCTGACACCGGTACTTGACACCTGATACTTGACACTTGATATCTGACACCGGTACTTGACATGTTACACTTGACACCTGATACTTGACAGTTGATATCTGACACCGGTACTTGACATGTTATCACTTGACACCTAATACCTGACTCCTGATATATGACACTTGACGATTGACATGCTATCACTTACTTGACATGCTATCACCTGGTACTAGTACATTTGACCTGATATTGTGACACCTGACTGGATACTATTACACCTGATACCTATATTACTTTGCATATTCACGATTATCACTTTTACAGGGACTTGACATAATTATTATACCGTTACCAGATATTCGGTACTCCTGAACTCCTGTGCTCCTGAACTCCTTCATTCCTGAACTCCTGTAACAGGGAGACTCCTGATATCATGCTCCTGATATTATACTCCTGTTGATCCCCATAATTGAATAATCATGGATATTGGATTACTGTGGATACCTTGCGGACATTATCACTGGGCTATATATAATAAAATACTCAACTTACACTGGGGTGGGGAAACTGATGGATACCGGTATGATGTCTTGTTTATAATGGTGATATTTCTGAAGTATCGTGTGGGGCGGTAATGATAAGTCCCCGGAAGCAGTAGCCTGACATCTAAAGTGTCGTGTGGGGGGTGTAATGATAAGTTCCCGGAAGGAGTAGCCTGTACTCCTAAGCCTAGTCCCGGGCAGAGACGGGACCCACTGTAAATATGAGCCATCAGATTTATCAGTTTTCAAATAATAACTCGTCTTATTCATAAGTAGATGTATGTGTACCGGTAGCACATATATAAGCATATGGATCGGATGAATAACATGAGAATTTAACAACCAAACAGTAATAATATTAAGAACGTGTGATATTGGTCTCTCCTTTGTTCGGGTCCTGGTACTCACGTATCAGACCCGTGTAAGTTCTACAGAGTGCGAACTCTAGTATGGACTATCGGTGATGTGAGGCGCTGGTAGGGAGGCGATTGGAATATCAAACGGTACTGATTATTATTGAATAACTTAAAATGTAACACCTTATATTTTCCAGTTATAGTATTATGCCGTGAGTTGAACATATGATTTATGTGGCACAATGATTACTCCAGACATATTCTAGTTATGTTACTCTGAGGGCAACTCAAGTTGTATAAACTCAGACGATGGCGACATGGGATACGTGGTATATAGATAAGGGTTTCCTTATTTGGATTATCCCCTTGACGTATCAATCTCGTGATTCCATAATCTGAACTTGTACAACTAGCTTTGTCCATACTTGTATTCATCGTATGTTTAATATATTTATCGCATGTTTATATGTACCTATGCTCTCCATACTGTTTTCTATGCATGTTTTCCGATTCATATTTATTGATATACATGTATTTACTTCATTTTGGATTTACTGTCGTTCCTTTAATTTCCCTTTTGTTATTTGTCATTACCTGTACCTGCATGCCTGAACCACATCATTTGATCATGCACACGTGTAGCTGCCTGAGCACGTCAATTGGCTTTGTCTTACGTACTTGCCTGGTTGCTTTCTGACAACCCTGCATTCTCATGTCCAGATCCAGGAGTGTGGACTGTGTTGACCTTCTGTAGCTGATCAGAGGGCGCAACAGAAGCATGTATTGGACATCACCATAGCCCTTCCTCTCAGCTCTTCTCCCGATTGGCTCTCGAGACTCCTCTTACTGCTCATGAGTACCCCTCAGCTTTTGTTATGTATATCTCTTCATATAATGTACTCTTATATTTTCTGGTGATGTAATATTCCTGTAATATTGTATCACTCTCTGTGATAATCATATACGTGTACTTTTCTGTTCGAATGTATATTATCATTGTGCTTCCGCATTCTGATTCTTGCATATACTAATGCTTAGTGTATATATGTGAGGGTATTTTCGACCTGCGTATATACGTCGCAGGGACGTCTCTGTACTCGCGGGATCGGGGCATCACAAAATACTTGTTTCTCTTTTGTCAAACCCTTTGTCAATGTATCAGTACCATTCTTACTGTAACGCCCCGATCCCCAGGATACGGGGACGTTATGGCGACGTACATACGCGAGGTGAAAACACGCTCACGCGTACGTTAAGCCTCAGTACAGTACATAACCTACATATAGACATGAGGTCCAGCATGAAAGAAGTACAAGAATACCTGCAGAAAGAGGTCAACGATCATAACAGAAATGAATAATGGAGAGAAATAAGATAACAGACAATACATTACTAAGATACCTATGAATAGGCCAGATGAGGAATCTCCTATGTGACGCCAAGGCACTCTCGGGTACTACGGTACGCGGATCTCCAAATCTGGGCACGCAAACCCAGGGTCGTTAGAAAGCGACCTAGTGAGTGGTAAAATGAAGGAGGCAGTAATAGATACTATAGTAATACAAGCACGATACTAATATATAATACATGATGTAGTACTAGTGATACCATATAATAAGGATATCATAAGCAGTAGAAATAGATAAACATGTACGTAGAGAAATATATATACATGTCCTCTTTTAATATCATCCCTAAGCCGGTTATCATCAGGTCATATCTATAGTCGTGTCCAGTTTATTATATGATACCTAATGTTGTCTAGTGGTGACGTAATAGAGGTGATCATGCAGATGGGCATATGTCTGCAACACTAAAATATATGCAATGCAGAACATGCATAGTATGCCACTACATACAACAGATAGTGTAATAGGAAACAGGAACAGTAGCAATGTATACATATAACATGATAGCAGATAAATGATTACGAATAGTAACAAGTACAACTAAACATGTAGCAGGCAGGTCATGTCAAAATCATGTCATTTATACAATAATAGCAATCATTACCGCCTGCTATTTTAATTACTCTCTTCCAGTGTCCCATACCACTGTCAGTTCATACTAGAGCCCGCACTCCAGTCGAACCCATCCGGACATGGCCTACGGGTACCATTATCCAAACGAGAGAGTAACCAAATAACAAGTGTTCCTGACGTCACTATTATGTATACTGATTTTATTATATTAATTGAAAACCCATGGTCGAGGAGTTCTTATCGGGTGGGTGTATCCCGTGCATACCCGGGACAACGGCCTTAAACAGACCCCTGGCTGCTGAGACCAGGGCCAGCCCGCTAAGGCTGTAACATGTAACGGTAATCTCAATGAGCTAAACAATAACGGGAAACGGGAGCTCATGAGTAACAGACGGTAGCCAGCACTACCCCGTCCCCTGCAGTGGGACAAACAATGGATCCAGACATCCACCCGACAAGATCTAGTCAACCGTCAAGTCTCCCCCATACCCAAGTTATCTTTATGATCTGATATGTGATATGTCAAGTATACAATGTAATAAGAACAAATACAGTACCTAATACGGATAACACGATAAGTGGACCTGAGCTCTGTTGATAGCATAAAACAATATATCGGGAACAATATACCCGAAAACGGGAACAGTATAACGGGAACAATATAACAGGAACAATAGATGTGGAAGTCCACATATCGCATATCAACAGCTCTCATGTCCAGTAACGGGAATACCCATATCAGTAACAGGAAACAATCATGAATACGGGAACATGGAACAATAATACATGTAATATACACGGTAATCCATATGACAGGAAGATAGAAACAATACATGCATGTACACCCATGCAGTGAGCATATGTAACAGTGATATGTGAACATGAGATCACCGTGTGTCGAGCAGCTGTGTAACGATGAGAACAATCATATGAAATGTAGTACATCATGCAATGAAATATCCGTGTATCAGTGATTATCTATGTGGAGCAAGAATCCGTGTAACGTATCTGTGTATCACTAGTACATGTACGCACAATGGTCAGTGTATCATATACTACCATGTCCATTGACCTACGCTACCCCTGTAGTGATGAAATAAGGTATCTAGTATGCATGTCTAGTAACAGTGTAGTGTCACCGAGTATCGTGAATCAGTATACATGTCACTATAGTTTTCTAACTGTGATCCAATGCATGACATAATAGTGTTCATGAAGATGGTAACACAGTGGCCTGTGTGTCCGAAGCTGTGCAGGTATGATGACCGTGTCTGAGTAGTCTATGTCAGTATTTATTGTTACTATAATTGTCTCCCTATATTATATTACATTAGGACATACCTTACCATATTACAGGAATCACCTATTACATTGGGTGTCCAACAAGTACCAGTTAATAATTAATTATTACCGGCTTTTATCCATAATCACGATATATCAATCAATGTCACTAAACATGAAAAAATATAATTTATAAAAGAAAAACACTCACAAACTAGCCATAGGATGGTAGCTCTCTTCTCCACAATCGCAACGGATCCAGAATCGTCCCAATCGGAGTCCGAATGTTCCCGATATCGCTCGAAGACCCAAAACCGAGAGAAAAGGTTAGTTACGTAATGGCAGAAATTATTCAGGGGGCTATTTGCAAAGTTACAGGGGCCTAAAAGTAATTTAAAATGTTACAAGGGTTAAAATGAAATTGTACCTTTAACGGGTCGGGTCCGGGTATAAACGGGTCGGGTTTGGGTTAAACCCGAAACCCAATTGGGTTTCTTCCCAAAAAGCAACAACAGCAGCAGCAGCCTTGCGGCTGCTGCTGCCGCCCCCGCGCGCGCCGCCGCCGCCCCGCGCGCGGCCGCCGCCCGCGCGCCTGCCGCCGGCGCGCGCCCCGCTCGCCGGCCTGCGCCCGCCGGCGGCGCGCCCCCCGCCGCCGGCGCCGGCGCTGCTCCGACGCCCAAGGCCGCCGGGGCAGCCAGCCCACCCATCAGAGAGAGAGGGAGAGGAAAAAGAGGTGGGGGTGGCGCCCCCCACCTGCGCCCGCGCCTGACCGGCACCCCGCCAGCCTGCTGCGCCGCCGGCGCCCGGCCAGCCGCGCCGCCTGCGCCCGGCTGGCCTCAGGTGTGCCGCCGGCCACTCCGGGGCCGGAGATCGCAGAGAGAGTGTGAGAGATGGGAGAGAGAAAAAAAGAGAGGGAGTAGAGTGAGAGAGAGAATAGAGGAGAGAGAGAGAGAGAGGGAATTTAAAGGAGGGGGAGTCGGTGGTGGGAACAGTAGGGCGGTGGAGGAGAAATCGCTGGAAAGAAGGAGAAGAAAGGAGAAGAAGAAAGAAAAGAAAAGGAAGGAAAAGGGGTTTTTAAATATTAACATAATATTATTTAAGTCGGCCTAAAATTCGACGTGTCCCGAACGGTGCCCAAAAATTACAGAAAATAGAGAATATTTTACTGAGATGTAATGTGAAGACGGTTTGTAGAAACTCGATCCGGTTTGCCAATTAAAAATCCCGGAGTGTCTCACCGATACGGGCGACACCGGTTTTGCCGGATTTTCGAGAAAATCAAAAAATTCCCAAAAATACCCTAACGTAGAGAACACAATTCTAAGGTATACAGTGAAGGCCGATTCTCAAAATTCTACTCCGTTTGTGAAATAAAAATCGGAAGGCTGGTTATCGGTATCGGTCGACACCGACAACGGAAATTCTCCAAAATAATCCAGAAAATTTCCAGGAAATCCTGAAAAATCTACAATATTAGGAAATAATTTTTGAAACTGAAATTGGCTCAATCGGACTACTACGGAGGTCATACCAATTTTGTACGCCGTATCGCGTACCGATACGGTGATACGTACACTGGGGATCAGGGTGTTACATTTCTCCCCACCTTACAAAAAAATTGCGTCCTAGCAATTTCCATTCAGGTGTGAGAACAATATTTTCAACCCCAAAGCTGAAATGTTACGGGTCCACGACACTTCCGATGCGCACTCTGCTATCTCTAAGGAACGCGGGATGGAGAAGTATGATAGTAAACGTATAACTAACAGATTAGAAACAAGAAGATGAAAAGAAAGCAAGAAGGAAATCGGATATTTTGGTTGATAACTGGAAGGAAGGAAGGAATACAAACGAGTCAAGGAATGAATTGTCAAGTCATGGTATTCTTGTACTCGTTGCTGGAATTCCCAAATTCAGATACAGATCGGTTAATCTGAACCTGACTGTACTGTTGGTAAGAGCCCGAGTATTGACCCAGGTGGTTACCCACACCAGGTGTGAAACCTAGGCTCTGATACCACTGTGTAACGCCCCGATCCCCAGGATACGGGGACGTTATGGCGACGTACATACGCGAGGTGAAAACACGCTCACGCGTACGTTAAGCCTCAGTACAGTACATAACCTACATATAGACATGAGGTCCAGCATGAAAGAAGTACCAGAATACCTGCAGAAAGAGGTCAGCGATCATAACAGAAATGAATAATGGAGACAAATAAGTTAACAGACAATACATTACTAAGATACCTATGAATAGGCCAGATGAGGAATCTCCTATGTGACGCCAAGGCACTCTCGGGTACTACGGTACGCGGATCTCCAAATCTGGGCACGCAAACCCAGGGTCGTTAGAAAGCGACCTAGTGAGTGGTAAAATGAAGGAGGCAGTAATAGATACTATAGTAATACAAGCACGATACTAATATATAATACATGATGTAGTACTAGTGATACCATATAATAAGGATATCATAAGCAGTAGAAATAGATAAACATGTACGTAGAGAAATATATATACATGTCCTCTTTTAATATCATCCCTAAGCCGGTTATCATCAGGTCATATCTATAGTCGTGTCCAGTTTATTATATAATACCTAATGTTGTCTAGTGGTGACGTAATAGAGGTGATCATGCAGATGGGCATATGTCTGCAACACTAAAATATATGCAATGCAGAACATGCATAGTATGCCACTACATACAACAGATAGTGTAACAAGAAACAGGAACAGTAGCAATGTATACATGTAACATGATAGCAGATAAATGATTAGGAATAGTAACAAGTACAACTAAACATGTAGCAGGCAGGTCATGTCAAAATCATGTCATTTATACAATAGTAGCAATCAGTACCGCCTGCTATTTTAATTACTCTCTTCCAGTGTCCCATACCACTGTCAGTTCATACTAGAGCCCGCACTCCAGTCGAACCCATCCGGACATGGCCTACGGGTACCATTATCCAAACGAGAGAGTAACCAAATAACAAGTGTTCCCGACGTCACTATTGTGTATACTGATTTTATTATATTAATTGAAAACCCATGGTCGAGGAGTTCTTATCGGGTGGGTGTATCCCGTGCATACCCGGGACAACGGCCTTAAACAGACCCCTGGCTGCTGAGACCAGGGCCAGCCCGCTAAGACTGTAACATGTAACGGTAATCTCAATGAGCTAAACAATAACGGAAAACGGGAGCTCATGAGTAACAGACGGTAGCCAGCACTACCCCGTCCCCTGCAGTGGGACAAACAATGGATCCAGACATCCACCCGACAAGATCTAGTCAACCGTCAAGTCTCCCCCATACCCAAGTTATCTTTATGATCTGATATGTGATATGTCAAGTATACAATGTAACAAGAACAAATACAGTACCTAATACGGATAACACGATAAGTGGACCTGAGCTCTGTTGATAGCATAAAACAATATATCGGGAACAATATACCCGGAAACGGGAACAATATAACGGGAACAATATAACAGGAACAATAGATGTGGAAGTCCACATATCGCATATCAATAGCTCTCATGTCCAGTAACGGGAATACCCATATCAGTAAAAGGAAACAATCATGAATACGGGAACATGGAACAATAATACATGTAATATACACGGTAATCCATATGACAGGAAGATAGAAACAATACATGCATGTACACCCATGCAGTGAACATATGTAACAGTGATATGTGAACATGAGATCACCGTGTGTCGAGCAGCTGTGTAACGATGAGAACAATCATATGAAATGTAGTACATCATGCAGTGGAATATCCGTGTATCAGTGGATTATCTATGTGGAGAAAGAATCCGTGTAACGTATCTGTGTATCACTAGTATATGTACGCACAATGGTCAGTGTATCATATACTACCATGTCCATTGACCTACGCTACCCTGTAGTGATTAAATAAGGTATCTAGTATGCATGTCTAGTAACAGTGTAGTGTCACCGAGTATCGTGAATCAGTATACATGTCACTATAGTTTTCTAACTGTGATCCAATGCATGACATAATAGTGTTCATGAAGATGGTAACACAGTGGCCTGTGTGTCCGAAGCTGTGCAGGTATGATGACCGTGTCTGAGTAGTCTATGTCAGTATTTATTGTTACTATAATTGTCTCCCTATATTATATTACATTAGGACATACCTTACCATATTACAGGAATCACCTATTACATTGGGTGTCCAACAAGTACCAGTTAATAATTAATTATTACCGGCTTTTATCCATAATCACGATATATCAATCAATGTCACTAAACATGAAAAAATATAATTTATAAAAGAAAAACACTCACAAACTAGCCATAGGATGGTAGCTCTCTTCTCCACGATCGCAACGGATCCAGAATCGTCCCAATCGGAGTCCGAATGTTCCCGATATCGCTCGAAGACCCAAAACCGAGAGAAAAGGTTAGTTACGTAATGACAGAAATTATTCAGGGGGCTATTTGCAAAGTTACAGGGGCCTAAAAGTAATTTAAAATGTTACAGGGGTTAAAATGAAATTGTACCTTTAACGGGTCGGTTCCGGGTATAAACGGGTCGGGTTTGGGTTAAACCCGAAACCCGAAACCCAATTGGGTTTCTTCTCCAAAAAGCAACAACAGCAGCAGCAGCCTTGCGGCCGCTGCTGCCGCCCCGCGCGCGGCCGCCGCCCGCGCGCCTGCCGCCGGCGCGCGCCCCGCTCGCCGGCCTGCGCCCGCCGGCGGCGCGCCCCCCGCCGCCGGCGCTGGCGCTGCTCCGACGCCTAAGGCCGCCGGGGCAGCCGGCCCACCCATCAGAGAGAGAGGAGAGGAAAAAGAGGTAGGGGCTGGCGCCCCCCACCTGCGCCCGCGCCTGACCGGCACCCCGCCGGCCTGCCGCGCCGCCGGCGCCCGGCTGGCCTCAGGCGTGCCGCCGGCCACTCCGGGGCCGGAGATCGCAGAGAGAGAGTGTGAGAGATGGGAGAGAGAAAGGAAGAGAGGGAGTAGAGAGAGAGAGGCTTTAGAGAGAGAGTGTAGGAGAGTGAGAGAGAGAATAGAGGAGAGAGAGAGAGAGAGGGAATTTAAAGGAGGGGGAGTCGGTGGTGGGAACAGTAGGGCGGTGGAGGAGAAATCGCTGGAAAGAAGGAGAAGAAAGGAGAAGAAGAAAGAAAAGAAAAGGAAGGAAAAGGGGTTTTTAAATATTAACATAATATTATTTAAGTCGGCCTAAAATTCGACGTGTCCCGAACGGTACCCAAAAATTACAGAAAATAGAGAATATTTTCCTGAGACGTAATGTGAAGATGGTTTGCAGAAACTCGATCCGATTTGCCAATTAAAAATCCCGGAGTGTCTCACCGATACGGGCGACACCGGTTTGGCCGGATTTTCGAGCAAATCAGAAAAATTCCCAAAAATACCTTAACGTAGAGAACACAATTCTAAGGCATACAGTGAAGGCCGATTCTCAAAATTCTACTCCGTTTGTGAAATAAAAATCGGAAGGCTGGTTATCGGTATCGGTCGACACCGACAACGGAAATTCTCCAAAATAATCCAGAAAATTTCCAGAAAATCCTGAAAAATCTACAATATTAGGAAATAATTTTTGAAACTGAAATTGGCTCAATCGGACTACTACGGAGGTCATACCAATTTTGTACGCCGTATCGCGTACCGATACGGTGATACGTACACTGGGGATCAGGGTGTTACACTTACTATTGTGAATCTTCTCAGATTTCAACAACTTCAAGTCAAGCACGCCACGTATCGAATGAAACCTCACCCGTGTCGTGCACTTTGGGTGTGAACTATTCTCATAATGCTTCAAGTGGAACACCCATTTATTTTGCAAAAATTTCTTGCCATTCAGTAACTTTACCAAGTCATATGTGTGGTTCTCATGCAAAGAATTTATCTCGTCCTGCATAGCTTTAAAGCACTAACTCTTGTAATCACACCTGCACGCTTCATCAAAACATTCCAATTCACCTCCATATGAGCAAAACATATTCATCACTAGAGTATCTCCTTGAAAGTTGTCGCTATTTAGAGATTGCCAAACTTGCGGTGCATCTTGTGGCTCGATAGTAGTTTGCTCCCCCACTTCACCATGACTAATGTCGAACGTAGAAGCTTCGTCATTAGCGTTACCACCATCATCTTTTTGCATACCTCCCTCACCTTCGTGAACCATCGGAGAAGAAACCAGATCCACATTAACAAGGTTATTCGAAGAAGATTGAGGATCATCATTTTTAATATCTTCATCCGCTTGGTCTTCAAGAAAGATCACATCTCTCCCTCTATCACCTATTTTTAAGATCTCATAATCGATATCTGAACTCATCACGTGAATATCCCGCAAAGATACATTGCCTCGTCTTTATATCAGGTTTGAACCTCTTTTTTTTCAAAACATTAATAAACACCCGACATCCAAACACCCTCAAACACTTGTAGGGTGCATCTCCCACTCCAATCTCTTTTCGGAATATCATAATTCAAAGGAGCCGCGGGAGATAAATTGATTAGATCCACTGCCGTCCTTATTGCCTCACCCAAAATGGTTTGGATAACTTGCCATTTGATAGCATGCATCAACCTGCTCAATGATTATTCGGTTTATCCTTTCGACAACACCATTTTGCTCAAGAGTCTTTAGATTGATTTTTTCACGTCAAATTCCATGCAACTTGGAATATTCATCAGACGAACTAATGCATTGGCCACTATTGTACGACCGGATTCACTTGAGAGATTTCCCATTTGCCTCTCAACAATAACATAAATTTACTTGAATACTTTCAGAACTTGATCTTTACTCTTCAAAACATAGGCTTAAAGCTTTCGGTTATGATCATCTACAAAAGTCACAAAGTATAAAACATCATTAAAAGTTCTATCCTTTATAGAACCACATGCATCAGAATGAATCAAAACTGAAATATTTGACTTTCTGTGTGAATATTTTCTAGCAAATGAAACTCTGTGTTGCATACCTGCTAAGCAATGAACACAAGTATCAAGATGCACATCTTTATATTGGGAATGTAATTACCCTTTGTAACAACTTATAAGCCTTTTTCGCTCGCATGGCTTAGCCATCGGTGCCACAATTTTATAGATATGTTGTGTCAACTTGCACACACACAACTTTACTTGTGTCTTGTAGAGAGTACAACACTTTTTATCTCTTGCTATAATAAAAAAAACCCTTTGGTGAGCTTCCATACACTGCCACCAAGTATATTTGTGTAACCTACATCAAACTTTCTGGGCGCTAAGAGATTGAGGCAAAGATCTAGTACATCCTGCACATTTTTTTATATAATTTGTAGCCAAGATTGTTTATACATTAATATCACCATCACCATCAATTGGTATCTTTTTACCCGTCCTCACTACACCATAATCATCGGGCCTGTAGGATACAGAGAAATCCTTTTTTAAAGAAGCATGGTAGGAGGCTCCCGAGTCAACCATCCAATCCGTGCCTCGACACCCAACATATATGCTCGACTCATCACTAGTGGAGATAATCATATCTCCTTCAAGTGTAGCCGTTGTATTCTCTTTGGAGTAAGACTTGGGCTCATTCCCCCCTCCTTTTGCCCATTCTTAACAATTTTTTTTCATGCGTCCAACCTTCTTATAAAGGTAGCAATGTAATACTTTGCCTCATCTGTAATACCCCGTTCCCGGAATACGTACTTAGTTGCGTATTCAGATTTTCGGTCGTATTTTTTCGATTTGTTTCCTGTATTTATTCTGTATTATGAATTCCTTATATGATTGTTTTGTCTTGGATTTGGATTCGTGGACTCGGAGTCAGCCCTAGTCTGAACCGAAGGCCCGATCCTAGAGTATTACTCGGTTTGGTCTTTCCGGTGATTAGATTTGACCGATTTCAGTTTCAAATATTTTCCAATATATTAGATTTTCTGTGATTTTCTAGATTTTTCTGGAATTAAAATGAATTTCTTCAAAACCGGTGTCGGCCAGTGCCGCTGACCGATTCCCGAATTTTTATCTTACAAACTGTTTAGAATTTCTAGAGGGTTCTTTAGACATTTCTTCTTAGAATTATGTTTAATACTTAAATACTTTTTCTGAAGATTTTACGAATTTATGGATATTCTCCCGGAGTCGGTAGAAGACTGATTCCAGTATTTTTATTTCATAAACAGTTAGGAATTTCATGATGGTCCTTTAGACTTTATTTCTTAGAATTATATTTTCTACCTACATTCTTTTTCTGAGGATTTTATGATTTTATGAAAATTCCACCGGAGTCGGTATCGGCCGTATCGCTGGTTGACTCCGGGATTTTTAATTGGCAAACCGGATAGAATTTCTGCAAACCGATTTCATATTACGTCTCAAGATATTATTTTCTATTTTCTGTAATTTTTGGGCACCGTTCGGGATACGTCGAATTTTAAGCCGAATTAAATAATATTATTTTAATATTTAAAAATCCCTTTCTTTTCTTTCTTTTCTTTTCTTTTCTTTCTTCTTCTCCATTCTTCCAGCGACTTCACCCCCACCGCCCTACTGTTCACCCACCGCATCTCTCCCCTTTTTAAACCCATCCCTCCTCTCTCTCTCTTCAATTCTCTCTCTCACTTTCCCAAGCTCTCTCTCTCTAAACCCTCTCTCTCTTCTACTCTCTCTCTCTCTCCATCTCTCCCCCTCTCTCTCTCTGCATCCGGCCAGCACAGGGCGGCGGCCTGGCCGTTGCCAGCGGCCAGGCCAGGCGGAGCGGCGCCGGAGGCCGGCCAGGCCAGGCCCGCCGCGGAAGGCGCCGGCGGCGCAGGTGGGGGGGGCGTCAGCCCCCACCTTTATCTCTCTCTCCCTCTCTCTTTGGCGCAGTAGGGGCGACCGACGCCGGAGCGGCGCCGGGGCGGCGGCCACGCCGGCGAGGTGGCCAGCGCCGGCGGTAGCCGGCGCGGGCGGGGGCGCGCCGCCGGCGGGCGCAGGCCGGCGGTGGACGCGCGCGGGCGGCGCGCGCGAGCAGGCGGCGGCAGCAGCAGCATACGCTGCTGCTGCTGTTGGGCTGATTGGGGAAGAAACCCAATTGGGTTTTGGGTTTGGGTTTGTTCCAAACCCGACCCGTTTACACCCGGACCCGACCCGTTAAGGTATATTTTCATTTTAGCCCCTATTAAATTATTAATTACGTTTAGGCCCCTGATAAATTACATATAGCCCCCTAGATATTTTCTGTTATTACAAAATTAACCCCCTTTTATGCTTTTTAGTATTCGGGCGATATCGGGAGCATCCGGACTCCGATTCGGGCGATTCTGGACCCGTTGCGATCGTGGAGAAGAGAGCTACGGTTCTACGGCTAGTTTGTGAGTATTCTTACTCACCAAGACTTGTCTATTTCCTTGTATATTCATGTTTCCATATCATGTCCACTTTTATCTTCAAACCATGATTATTTAGTCACCAAACGCAACCACCATTAGGATCTGTTCTGTACCCTGTTTTCGGACTGTTAGGCGACTTGACCTAGAACCTAGTCGACTAACTATTCCCTGAAACCAAACCCAACTCTCTGGAAACCAGTTCTAGTCGACTATACCAGACTGTTAGTCGACTAACTCCACTATTAGTCGACTACTCTTCCATCCTAGTCGACTAACTTTGCCTAGCCATCTTAGTTGATTCCTTTCTTGAACATGAACCTTACCCTCTAGACTTACATCACCTATATGTATTACTTGACTTGTCTCTAGACACACATCATCTTCCATTCTTTCTCTCTCTCATCTTCACTCTACATATTTATATCACAGGTTATGGCGCATCCCGAGCTTCCGAGGATTTCGGATATTTCGGTATATTGGTGACTCAGGCGAGTGTTCTCACTCGCTACCCTCTTGCTTCTCATTCCATTTATTATGATAGTATTCTCGCACTAGTCTTCATGTATTGTATTTCATGCTTTATATCTTTTATTGCTTTATGCTATGCGTGGCCGACCTTCGTGGTCGTTGGACTTGTTGGACTTTGGGTCATTGCTTTTATGTTACCAGGCCATACCATTATTTTAGACCTGTCAGTTACATGCTACCTTTTAACACATGTATATCACCTGACATCTAGAGTGTTATCACCTGACCACCTGACATGCTACTATTTGGTAAGACCCTCTGGTTATGACCTGACTTACCCAGACTATTATCAATCTCTTGACATAACTTGCCACCTGATTATTATCCATCTCTTGTTATGTTTGGTTGTTTACTAAATATCACCACTCTGTCATGCTATCACTTGACACCCAGCATGATGACTTGACTTGTGATTATCATCTTTACGGGAACCTTGACTTATGATTCTGTGTCATGATCAGTGACCTGTATATTGTATTCCTGCTTTACAAGCAGTGACCTGACTATATAGTACTTATGTACTCCTTATTCCTGATCATGTCTATTTCCTGTTATTCCCGTAAAGTGATAATTAAACTAATAAATCCTAAAAAGGACCAACTTGTATTGGGTCGGGGGAAACATGCGGATATCGATATGTGTTCGTGTTTACAGTGGCATTAGGTTGTGCACTTTATATCCGGTCTGACCTGTGGTACTCCAGGGGACCGAGGGGAGAGCTGGCTCCCTTATTCCTGGCTTCATTATTATTATAAGGGCATACATAAGTCCCTCCTGGATAGGCCTCGCGGCTGTTTCCGTCTCCATGCAGCGGAATACCCTTGACCGTGGTCCCGGGTATGCACGGGACCCACTGTAAACATAGTTCGTCGATACAACCGCTGATTTCCAATAACAACCTCGACTTCCTTATATATGGATGTATGTGAGTTGGCTGTACACCGAGCCACATACCGAGATATATGGGTAAGACGAGTAATAATAAAGTGTCATAATAACCGGCTTTTTAAGTTGTAAGTAGAGGTATGTGGAATGGGACGCATACCAAAGCCTACATCTTAAATAGCTATGAATTTGTGCTGTGCCTTACCGTATTTGCTTTTCCCGGACTTTATATCGGATTTCATGTTTTATGAGTATTATGATATGACTACCTTGTAGCTCGTCCTTGGTTTTATTCTGATTTCCTGTTTTATGATTATCATGCCATATCTATTCTTACCTGCTCTATCCTATCTGCCTCCTGAGTATTCCCACTTGATATATGCATTATTGTGCTCACCCTGCTTCACCACTTGGTTTGCTTCTACATTCGCCTGGGGAGTATCATTTGACTCCCCTGGATTCTCACGTCCAGGTCTTGGAGCTAGGAGCGTGTGTTCAGAGTAGCGCAGCGGTAGCGTGGATCCCCAGCAGGCCTTTCAGAGTTCCATCCTTCCAGGCCCCCTGTGAGTCTCTCGAGTTTCTCTTTTTAAACTCGTGAGTACCTTTATGCTGTTTTACTCTTGTACATCTGCTTGTATTCCCGCATTTGCGCATATTAGTGATATGATATTCATGTAATATTGTAATCACTCTGGTGATAATTCTGTAATTGTATATATGTGTTGGAGTGTATAATGCACCATATGCTTCCGTACTCTGATTCTTGTCTGTACTGATGCTTAGCGTATATACGGGAGGGTAGTTCTGACCTACGTATATACGTTGCAGTGACGACCCCGTATCGCCGGGATCGGGGCGTTACATCATCCTTGACTTGCTTTTTGATTTGGAATGATTATTTATTTCTTGATATTTTGACATCTCTCTATTTTGAGTGGTTAATTCCTCTGAATGTGAAAACAAGAGCTTTCCCTTTCAACTCTTTATTTAATAAACTACTTGTCACTAATCTCATTGTGACAGCATCATGATAAAAAAAATATCATCCAACCATTGCCGAATAAACCTAATAGCCTTATAGTCAAGCTTCTTCCACTCCCATCAGACATATCTTTCGGTTTGGCATCATCACCTTCTGAAGGTGCATAAATATCCTTACAACAAAAAATATCTTTCATTTTTGGTTTTCATATCATCCAATTACCACAATTAAGATTCATCATGTGACTTGTGCTACTATTAATCTCTTACATGATTCAAAAGAAATTAAAAACCTCTTTGATGAACCAATTCCGCAAACACCTTGTCAACACCTTGCTTAATAAAAAAGAGTTTAAAACCTCTTCTAAGCAATTCCACAAACACATTGTGAGCAGCTTGTTTTGATACCGCTTTGTTGGGGACAAAAGAGAGTTTTAATTTCAAGATCTATGTAGGAATATGATGGATATAAAATGTGGAATAAAGCTAGCAACAAGCAGACGTGAGGAACTCCAACATTTTAAAGTGATTTGGACACAACCCAAGCCTACATCTATAATGTGAGAGAGAGAAATATTCCATTAATCAAGGGGGAAAAAACTTATACAACCTCCTCTCAAAAATACAACAAGCTTGAGAATCAACAAATTGAAATGGGGGAAAAAAAAAAAACAATGTTACCTTATTAGCTCCAATGCACCAGAACCCAATTGCTATAATCACTTTCCAAACAAAGTAGAAGAACCCGATCTCCAAGATGGTGTGAAATTGTTGAGCAAATCAACCAAGTGAACACTTGTGAGAAACCCTACTTGCTTCTAACATTTCTCTTCTTCTTTCTCTCCAAGACCCCCCTTTGTAATGAATCGTAGAATCATAGAACGAGTATTTTTCTTTTGCCTCTGAGTTCAGTTCAGTTTGACTTGAATCCCAACTCAACTCACATTAATTGAATCAACTTGACCAACTTAATTCAAGTAGTCATAGCTCTCTTGACCCAAATTATAAGCGACCGAGTGTTCAAGATCTACATTACAACTGCTCAGGACAACTTGTTCTTCGTCACTGACACCAATTTGATCGAACTAGATTTGAGCTCAACTAATCCCAGTTAGTGTGTGGTGCACATCTCCGTAAACTGTTGCCAATTAATATTTCTCAGTAATCTTTTTATTTTGTGCTAAATTTGTCAGTAATCTCTAGCCAGTTTCCTATAAAGTTCCATCAATCTACTCTCACAGTGTGTGTATTACAATCACAAGGAACCCGGTGATGGTTCCAGTCTAGCCTAGTTTATTAATTTGATTATTAATTTGACTAGAATTTCAGATTACAAAGAGGAAAAAGAAAAACGAAAAATTGTTCAATATTTGAGAGAAATCCATCCCTTGTAAATTCAACGAAAAGTTCATGATCTACTGTTTTGTTGGGTGCGGTCCCGTGCCCAAACCCGGTAACGTTCCAGCGGGTTTTAAATATAAAAAAAACCTCCCGAACCCGAATGCGGACGCGGACCCGGACCCGGACCCGCTCGAACCAGTCTCAGCCGTTCATTTAAAATATGAACGGCTGAGTTACGTTTGCTAGGGTTTGTTGGTCTGCTGACTGCTCTCCTCTTTCTCTTTCTTCCGGCGGCACACACACACTCTCTCTCTCTTTCTGATCTCTCTAAGGTCTCTCCCCCTTATCTCACCGCGACTTCAGGCCAAGCGAAATTGATCGCTGCGATCCCCTCCCTTCCCGATTCAGTGGAAGAGGACGACGGTCACGGCGAGAGGGACGTCGAGCGTAGGACTCCGACCTGGGAACTGCATTCGTGCCGCACAGGTGATGTGCGTGTTCATTTGCATCCGGTTCTAGATTACGTTATTTGATTTGTTTTCCTGCTGTGTGTGTGAATATAGTTGTTCTTTTGTTCTCCAGAACTTGTTGGGTCGTTTGAATCAACCGATTGAGCAAAATTCCTGCCCTCGGATTTCTCCAGAAGTGAGTGTTTTGATATTTCTTCCCTTCCCCTCTTTTACTCTAATTAGATCCGTGGCCTCGTGTTGTATTTCAGGGTTTTTTTTTTTTTTTTTTTTTATTGTCACTCTTTTCTTACTCCACAGCAGTCTTCAGTCTCCCCCTTTGACTGCCCCCCTTCTCTCCCCCTGTGTCTCTTTTTCCTTTTAAACCCACATTCTCCTTCTCTCTCTCTCTCTCTCTCTCGTCTCTCTTTTCCTTTTTAACCCACATTCCTCTCTCTCTCTCTCTCGACCGACATTGATTGGCGATCAGATCTGCTTCTCTCTCCTTGCCACTCTAAAAAACCCTAGCAAAGTTCGCTGCCGACTCTCAGGTACTGCATCCATCGCAAGAGATCCTTCTCCAGATCTCTTATTTTCGCTATTGATTCCTTCAATTTCTCGCCATTTGATTATTAAATTAAGGGCACATGTATCTTTGCAATCGTTCGATCAGAAAGGAGAATACTTGCATTAGAATTTCCTTTTGTATTTTTTTAATATAGTTTTCTTCAATTTTCTCGAGTTACATAAATCTTGTTCTGTTTTAATTTCCAGGTAGAAAGCTTTTGGATAATTGGGCTTATAGAATGAAGTTGATGATTTATAAGTAGTTAATCTTTCCATGCCCTCTGTACTAGAAAGCATGGGTTTACTCTGCAGTAGGCAAAAACCTTTGAATGAGGCTCACGCCACAGAGAATGCACAGGTGAAGTTCCTTTCTCTTTGTTTAGTGTCGATTTTGTAACTTTCTCTTATCTGTTTGACCCGCAAGTAACTCCCATTTCATGTGTTGTGTAATCGTTTAAGAATTTTTCAGGCTGCAGAAATAGAGAGACGGATTGCTCAAGAAACAAAGGCTGAGCAGCACATCCATAAACTTCTACTGCTTGGTACAGTTCAGTTAAAGTTTTGTCATTTTGTTTGATATTTAAATGATGTTTGATAGAAAAGATGTATTTTGTTCGATATTTACTTGTTGGCTGCCAAGAACACTTTTGGTTAGACGGACATTAATCCCTATCCCGACCTTCACCCAATCTTGATGACCTTATTAAGACTTGAAAACATGAGGCCTTTAAATATAGGAAGAACCTCATTAATGTCACCTAAACTATAAAATTATTCTGCCGTGGCTTTGACGTCATGATTGGTGATGACCAGGTGACACTGAATGGAATCTTTTAAGGTATGAAGCCACAATATTTATTTAGAGATCACACCAATGAGGAAGATAAATACCATGCTATAGTGCATTTGATATGAGCTCAGACGCAGATGAACTTTTCCTTTAGTCTAAAAGGGAATCTTAATGCAGCTGTATCTGAATTTTCTGCCTAACATAACATTAATAATAATAGATATATTTTTATGGCTAGAATACATATGTAGAACTCGTATCCAAAATTGAATGAAGAAAAAAAAAAAACTTTTGCAATTTTACCCCATATTTCAATTCTTTGCTTCTCTTGCCTCACTCTTTTATACTTTATACTTCTTTGTATGCTTGTTTGTCTTCCTAGCGTATTGTGAATTTGATGACCTTTTGTTGGTCTGAAGGTGCCGGAGAATCAGGAAAGTCTACAATTTTTAAGCAGGTCAGATGGATCAAGTTCATTCTAGTAAAGTTGTAATTACAAATGGTCCTAACTTCTTCTTTGCTTTTTATTTATTTATTTTAATGTGCAGATAAAGCTTCTCTTTCAAACTGGCTTTGATGAGGCAGAACTTCGAAGTTATACACCAGTCATTTATGCCAATGTGTATCAGACAATTAAAGTATGCAATACTGAAAAGGGTGTGTCTGTTTGTTTCTCTTTTCTTCAGACAATGAGGACTCTTAGTCGAATACACTTTAAAAGAGATGATTATGATTACTTATTGATTGATTCTTTTTCCTGAAGATATGATTTCGATGTCCCTCTTGTGAGGCTAATGTGATTGGATTGAACAGATATTATATGATGGAGCAAAGGAATTGGCACAAAATGAATCAGATTCCTCGAAGTATGTTGTATCTCCTATTAGCAAGGTTTGATTATGCGTTCTTTGTTCTTAAAACATATTTTCTTTGTACATGTACATGGGCGATCACCATTCATTTCTATGCCTGTGCACATACAATCATAAACATTTGTGTGAACATGGAAATGGATTACAAGAGGAGAGACATAACAGTTTTTCATAGTTCCTGGATTCTTCTTGATTTGATAAACCACTTACATTTTCTTTTGCTCCTGTTAAAATTGAAGGCTGGCAAACCTTTCTTCTTGCTGCAATCTCATCTGCGTTACACATGTAGATCTAGGCACACTTTATATTCATCCTGGTTCACCATTCACTTCTGCACATATATATTTTTCTAGTGTAATGTCACCATATCCCATGTCCTACTTTTTAAGGAATAGCCTTGTCGCATATCCATGTCATGTTGATGTCCCATATTCGGGTCCATTCTTCTCAGACTACCACCAACTAGTCTTACAGGTTTTTGCTGCAGGTAGTCTAAATTTTATACAAGGCCCTCTCTTGCCAACTCCTATAATGAACATAACATTAGGTTTCCATACTATGCAATTCTCCTTTTAGGTTTCAGCTCTAAGCTTCTCTTGGAAACAGTGTCCTTGGCTAGGATTTTGACACCAAGTGAGAGATGTTAGTCACGATGTTGGTTGTAAAGAAAAATTAATCTTCCATTGGAGCCTTTCTGATCTAGAGTTTTCTCTGCGGTTGACTTTATTATTTTATATGGGGAGAATACATAGATGTTGACTAGGCTTCATTATACCTCCAAACTGCCATACGTTTTAATACATCTCTAGTGTATGTTTATACATATTGGAAGATACTTAATAGACTTGAATGTGAATGGCTTACAAGTTGACTAATATGTTGAACTAACTCAGCATTGAAAGAGCTTACATAAGCTTTGCACAGGACTAACCTTAATTATTAACAGTTTGAAAATTTCTTGGGCCAACAATGTTTCATCTCAAAGGATAGTAGTGCTTAGCATCTGTCGCCTTCTTGTATGCGTATTTGCTCTGCTGTAATGTTTTTCAGAGTTCAATTATACGTGACAAACAATTTTGTAATTTTGCTTACAACCAGGAAATTGGAGAAAAATTGTCTGAAATTGGAAGCAGCATGGAATACGCAATCCTGACCAAGGAAATTGCACAGGAGATTGAAACCTTATGGAATGATGCTGCTATTCAGGTATATTTCCTCACCTACTGATAACAATGTAAGGTTGGAATTGCATTCATGATTTCAATAGTAATCTGATCAATATTGTAGGACCTTAGTGTGAATATTTTTGAGGATAAAGGTGGTAAATCCCACCTCCCTCTAGGAGATTCTACTTTTTATTTTTGCACTTATGTCACTCGTGACCTCTCCCATTACTCGACCTCTTCTATTCTAGTAAACCTTTGAAACCAAAACCCTCTTTTTTGCCTTTTTTTTTTTTAATTATTCTTCTGCAGTAAAGAAAATTTTGATTGGCAAGAAGTCTTATTACTATTTCTCTTCAGTCCTTAATTTGAGGTCTAACTGAAATTAAGCAATGAATCTTGATTGTTAGTGGTGATTCTGCATGCAGGAAACTTTTTCTCGTGGAAATATACTGCAAGTTCCTGATTGTGCACAATACTTCATGGAGAATTTAAAACGTTTATCTGAATTGGATTATGTCCCAACAAAGGTATAATATCTTCCATAGTTGTCCTTTATATAAATCTGTGTAACACTTTGATGAAACTCATACTTGTTCCATATTCAGCACTTAGCTTTCTCTTTCTGGGGTCATGGAAAAGTTGTCATCATCACATATGTGATAGACTCTCTGCGAGAAGGGATTGATCTACTCTGCATGATGCATATTTTTATTTATTAAACATTTTCAAGTCATATTACCATTAATTACTGAAACAATTAATCTTTTTAATTTAGAAAGTGGACAAATAATAAGCATGCAGCGACAAATCAAATGGAATGTGAATGCATCATTTATGCATTTGATGTTAAACGTTTTTCTTACTTTCAGATCCATCTCTTGCATTTTTGTGATATGTCAAAATTTTTTAGGATAAACCGAAAGAGTATCTTTCTATCTGACAAGTATCTTCCCATCTATTGAAGTATCGGATATACAAGCGTGTCTCTTTTATAGAAGGATTCATGCAATATAACACCAAGAATCTGAAGGGTGGCAATGGGTCAAGATCGGATCACAGTTTGACCTGACATCTTTAGGTATGACCCAAACCAATCATTCAATTAATGAGTTAAGCTCCCTTACCATACCAATCCATTTATTAAACTGGTCATATTCATTTTTTCTCACAATCAAGACATAAACCCAGTCATAGTCAACATGTTCCAAACAACTAAGAAACCAAGCTAATTTCAAATGGGTTTATATGAAGGACGCATGTGGGAATTTGAAGTTGAGCATGAAAAAATAATGCTTAAAATGAAGTTGGAAGCATTCTTTTTTGCTTCCAATGGGAATGAAATGAATAACATGTAGCAATGGTGCTCATCATTGTGACTTGTGGGGATTGAGGAAACCATACCTGGATTTCAGAATAAAAGGTTGGAGGAAGGGAGTGAACCACACGGTATCTCAAGAACCACACCTGGTAACACCAGATCAGGTTGACAAGGGGACGGAGGGAATCCCACTCAGTAACTTGGGAATCACACCTGGTAACTCAAGAACTGCATCCAGCAACTCCAGGTTGGGTTGGTGGGTGGGTTTCATTGTTGTCAATACAAATAGTCATGTTCCTTTCCCTTTCCTTATCAATTAATGAATAGATGTCTTTGCTTGTATGACTCAAATGTTTCATATCTCACTGTCGAAGGTTAAGGTTCCTATTATATAGCCACTTTACCCAGAAGCTTAAGCTTACATTGAATGCTTTGAATTGGCTGGCAAGCCTGGCAGAGATAATAAAAAGTCATCCTTTCCTATTAAAGAAAAGTTAAAAACTTCATTTATTTCACACTAAACAATGGTAGGTCCATATGTAATGCTTGGATGTACAGGGTGTCTTAGAATAGCTGTATGGTCCTTTGCTAATGTTTTGACGTAAATTCTTCTTTGTTTTGTTCCCTCATATTTCATTGCCAAGCTTGGAAATCACCAGGTCCCGCAGAGTCGTGTGCAATGAAAGTACATTTTCTTATATTTTTCCTGTCTAGATTTCTTCTAAATTTATGAATAGATAATTCTTTCTCGCTTTGCAGGAGGATGTTCTTTATGCTAGGGTGCGAACAACTGGTGTTGTAGAGATTCAGTTCAGGTTAACTTTTAATTGAGGCTTAATTATAATCAATCTTCAACTTCTTTCTGCAATCATTTGGCCTAACTGTTTCTTATGTGTGTTTAGGTAAGGGTTGATTGAGTTTTTAAACTTGGATGTTTATTCTACTGATTTTAAGATAAATCCCTGATCCCTTTCCACAATGTGTAGAAAGGATAGATGAAAAAGTCCAGAGAAGTGAATTGACTAAAACCATAAGGTTCTAAATTTTGCTCTTGAAGTATGATGTTCACATTATTTATGGTGCCAGAAGGATGCTCTTGTTTTTCTTTTTCGCTCTAACTTCATTTAGTTTACAGTTACTTTTATAGTTACTTTTCATCCTGTGTTGTTAGTACTTTGTAGCGCTGTTTCTGTAACAGTTGACACTGACTTCCGAATCTCTTTTCCTTGTATATATGATTAATCCACAAGTCATATAATCAATTCAGCAATGAGTAACGAATGCATGTTTTATATGCCTTCCATATTATTACATAGATGCAATTTAAGTAGAAAATTGTTCTACATCTGCAGTCCTGTTGGAGAGAGTAGAAAAAGTGGTGAAGTATATCGATTGTATGATGTTGGAGGCCAGAAAAATGAGAGAAGGAAATGGATTCATCTATTTGAAGGTGTTACAGCAGTTATATTCTGTGTTGCTATCAGCGAGTAAGCCAACACTCTTTTAATATGCTTTAAATTTTTTACGTATTGTTTAGTTATTGTAGATGGTTAAAATTTTCTTCTCCTGACCATACTCCCTCATTGATACATGAAGTTGAATGGGGTGCATCTTTTCTTAGTTAACTTTCCATATGCTTGCCCCAAAGTTGCATGCAGTCGAAAAGTAGTGCTGATGCTAGAAATATATCAATTACCTTTGGGTTTCAGGTATGATCAAACTCTTTTTGAGGACGAAACAAAGAACAGAATGATGGAGACTAAAGAACTATTTGACTGGGTTCTGAAGCAAGCATGCTTTGAGGTTTTCCTGTGTTCCTCTTGGGAACCCCTTATTTCTAGCTATAGAATTTAATTGCTTGTCACTCTTTTTCTAATAATGTTCAGTTTCCTTGGAGCAGAAAACATCTTTCATGCTATTCCTGAATAAGTTTGATATATTTGAAAAGAAAGTTCAAAAAGTGAGCCTTCTACAACTTAAACAATCATTTTAAATTCATAAATGAGTCTCTTAACATTCCTCTCCTGCTGCCTTATGCAGGTTCCTTTAACTGTGTGTGAGTGGTTCAAGGATTACCAGCCTATGGCAACTGGAAGGCAAGAGGTCGAACATGCATATGAGTATGTACTTTATGTTTCAAATATTACATCCACCACAAGTGCACACATTTCTGTTCAAGTATTCAGCGGATAGGTTGCATGATCTGAAATTTTCAGGTCCCTGGCAACAAGTGCTGAGTGATAAGCTATAAGTTATTGATGGACAACATGAAAAGTAGTTACTTATGTAGACGGGTTAAGTGAAGAAAGCTGAATGTCTAATGTTGGACATATGTCATAAGTAACCTACAGAGATTTATTTTATAAAGCTTCCTGTTATCATATCATATAATGTGTACAAGGAACTTCATTAAACTTCACATTTTCAAGGGTAGTTCATGGGGCTGTACTGTGTAGGCTGCAACATGTTAAATTCAGCAGTATGGTGTGTTATACAAATAAAAGCTACGAGGGGTCACACGTAGAAGTTCATCCCCTTCCAGGAATTCTAGGCAATTCATGATGGTATCTTCGTTAGGTCTACATTTTGTGTGCACCTAGTAAAATGAATTGAGTGCGAATCCTTTTTATTTTATTTTATTTGGGTGGGGGATCTCTCTCTCTCTCTCTCTCTCTCTCTCTCTCTCTCTCTCTCTCTCTGTTTTTGTTTTGTTTTTGAGAATAGGTCGTATCCTCGTCCGATCACGATTAAAGTGAACGGGCATGTTTACGGGTACCTATGCAGAAAATGCTTTAGAATAGAATTATGGTGACAGGATTAAGAACAATATTAAATGTAAGTAGACCAGTTTTGTCTTTGGCAATATGCATCCATCCTGACAACTCAGCTTCATTTACAGGTTCGTGAAGAAGAAATTTGAGGAGCTTTACTTTCAAAGTACTAGACCTGATCGTGTTGACCGGGTGTTCAAGGTCTACAGGACAACTGCTCTGGATCAGAAGCTTGTAAAGAAAACTTTCAAATTGGTTGATGAGACCTTGAGAAGGCGAAATCTCATTGAGGCTGGTCTCTTATGAGAGTAACACACACCCATATATATATATATACACCTGTGGATTTGGAGAGCTCATCGAGATTTTGCAACCATTTATAATTCTTTTTTATTTCCTTGAGAATCTTTGTATTGTTTCCTTCCTCTTTAGTTAAGAACTTTCCTCAGAAGAAAACTGTGTAACAGAAAGATCTCAGTTGCCCCATGCTCTCTATTGAAATGTTTGCTTTCTAGACTCGGTTGAAATCGGTGTGAACTCTAGTTGTTGCACTTTTCCTTTCTCCCCCCTATTGTGTAGTGGGTACAATTGCCTGTACTAGTAAGAAAAATCACTGTATCCTCTTCTCTGATTACAACGGTTATAAGAATATCTGTCTACTTGGTTGTGCTTGATCTTTATTGTTATGTATTCATTTTTTTTTTGTGGAGTCACACGAGTATGAATGAGAAAATGATCTTCCCCATACGTTTACATATTTCCTCTTGTTAGTACTATCACTATCATCATCATTATTATTTATTTTACTATGATGGTTTTCTTCTCTGGAATTTGTTCTTCATCACTAACACCCAATCTGTTTGAACTGTGTTTGAGCTCAACTAATCCCAGTGCCTGTTTAGTGTGTGGCGCACATTTCCGTAAACTGTTGCCAATTAACATTTCTCAGTAATTTTTTTATTTAGAGCTAAATTTCATGGTATCTTTGGCCAGTTTCCAACAAAGTTCAGTAAATTTACTCTCAGTGTTTCTGCGTTACAATCGCAAGGAACCCGGTGATGGCCCCACTTGAGTCTAGTTTATTAATTTGACTAGGATTTCAGATTACAAAGAGGAAAAAAAAATGAAAATTTGTTTAATATTTGAGAGAAATCACTCTCTTGTAAATTCGACGAAAAGTTCATGATCTACTTTTTGGTTGGGTGCGGTCCCGTACCCAAACCCGCCCGAACCCGGTAACGTTCCGGCGGGTTTTTAATATAAAAAAGCCCCCCGAAACCGAAACTGAATCTAGACCCGCCCGAACCGGCCTCACCCGTTCATTTAAAATATGAACGGCTGAGTTACGTTGCTAGGGTTTGTTGGTCTGCGCTCGTCTCTCTTTTTCCAGTCCGGCGGCACACACCCTCTCTCTTTCTGATCTCTCTTGGGTCTCTCCCCCTCATCTCACCGCGACTCCAGGCCAGGCGAAATTAATCGCCGCGATCCCCTCTCTTCCCGATTCAGTGCAAGAGGACGACGGTCACGGCCAGAGGGACGTCGAGCGTAGGACTTCGACCTGGGAACTGCGCGGATTTCGTGCGGCATCTGAGCAGGTGATGTGGTGTGTTCATTTGCATCCTGTTTTATATTACGTTCTTTGATTTGTTTCCTGATATGTATGAAAATTGTTCAATTGTTCTTCAGAACCTGTTGCGTCGTTTGAATCAACCGATTGAGCAAAATTTCTGCGCTCGGATTTCTCTAGAAGCGAGTGCTTCGGTATTTCTTCCTTTCCCCCCTCTTTTACTCTAATTAGATCAATGGCCTCGTGTTGTTTTTCAGGGCTTTTTTAATCTTTTAAAATTGGGATTTTTTTAAAAAAAATATTTTCATCTTTTCCGTTTAGTTCGAGATGTTGAACAAGTTTTGATGTAACCATTCTGTTTGGTTTAACCATTAGAGAATTGTTAGTTTGTTGGAACTTGGAATTGTGAAAAAAAGCTCAAAGCTTTAATCATGGTTGTTATCTGAACTTTTGAATTTTAAAATTTGAGTAAATAATCAGAACAAAGATTCCTCAATCTGAATGTTAAAGAGTGCGGTTATTTAAACCCAAAGAGATGATGGGAACGGATATTCCACCCCAATGAATGATGAAGGCACCCCCAAATTGATGAAGACACCCCATTTCTTCCCAAAATGCCCTCCCCCCAATTGATAAAGCAACCCCCAACACACACACGATCTCCCCTGGGGAGGGGAGATGGGGGGATCGGGGGAGGAGGGGAAAGAAGAAAGGGGCATTTTGGACTTTTCACCAAGGGCGAAATTGTAAAAAAATAATAATGGCACACTTGTAATAATTTTTGGGCGCCTTCATCAGTCTTTTGGGTGGAAATATCAGTTCCCAGAAATGATAAGTAGCCCAAAAATAACTTAAGTTTTTCTTGGACAGTTTTACCTTTAAATAAAAGTCCAAAATATAGAATTATTTTCAAATATTACAATTTACCCAACAATTAATTAATTACCCATGTAATTAGTAAGTACACCCAACCCTATAACCTTAATTCTTCTTCAATCTCAAAATCTCTCTATTACTCAACCCATAAAGCCTAGAAATTTTAGACTTATACCCTCCCTTAAAAAGTCACCATCTTGATTTTCAAACAGCCATGGACAAACAAATGATATAATACCTTGCAGTTAAACAACTATGGACAATAAACTCTCTCTTTTACTCAACCCATAGCCATCACTTACAAGAAATTTGACAGTTAAAGGAAAAAACCAACTGACTTGCCATGATATAATACCTTGTAGTTTCCTTTACAGCATGCCAACTATCTGAATATTTTGGGATGCCATCCCTCCTAGGCCTTTGCTGCAGAAAAGCAAAACTGTCAGTTCTGCCTCCAAGCAAGCAAGTAGCTTAGCAAGTCATTTATTGGAGACGATCAGAAATGAGTTTGTTGTAATTCACAATGGAAGAAGATTTTATTTATTTTGGAACTGTATACATCATCACCAATTATCTACTTTCAATTTTCAAATCAACAAATTCAAGGAAAACGAAAAGCAAATGGAGTTAACTTTACCTGTAAACAGGCTTGAATTACCTGAAATAAGGATCATATGGTCAGCTAAAATTTTATGAAACTAAATGAAATTTGCATCTTAAGTACAAAAAACTTCATAACAAAGTCTCTTAGTTCAATTCGAAACCAAGAACACCAATGAAGTGGATTTAGCTTTGTGCATAGGAAAAATCTGATGAGGACATGTGAGTAAAATTGCAGAAAATTTGGAGGAAGTTCCAAGGGTCGCATAATCAAATGAATTCTGGTAGAGGAAAAAAAGAAACAGAGAATAATCAGTACACCTGTAATTACGAAAATAAGCTCCACTGTATATTTGCCTAGTTATTATATTATAAACATTAGAAAGTGTAAATGATAGAAAGGAAATCGTTTTCATGCATTAATTTAACTATCAAAGGAGGAGGCTATGATAATGCCAGGTTGAGACTAGAGAGCTGGCGATCAAATTTGGTCAATCCAGTCTTCTCAATTAAAGTCAAGCTCTATAGCTGGCCCCATTTTGATTAACAATGTGGTATATTAATTCTCATTCTTGTTTTATGAATGGAATCTCATATAATTATCAGCAAATACTTTAACCTCTACGAATTCCAAAATTTAACTTAGAGAGCATTCTCAAGTATTCTATCTGCAGCTCTAGTTACTTTATTTGTTTATATTGAAAAGGCATTTAGTAAGAAACTGTAGTCGTGGCTGAAGCAGGAAATGTATTGTCAATCTTACTGCATTAACAGTGCTATACTATCTAGATTTTACTTTTCTCATATAAAATATAAAATGTTTTCCTGTCATATGTAAGTATTCAACTAACATCTTGTTTCATATCAGATGTTCCTGTATACCGCAGTTTGGATTCTATCAGCAGCTTTGTTTACTTTATTTCTTGGCACTTACTAAGAAACTGCAGTCATGGCTGAAGCAGGAAACATATCACCAATTCTTTGGTGGAAATCTTGTTACGTCTCTCTGAAGTTTCCTGCAGTGTAATTGATATGAACCTACCTTCTAAATGATCATGTTTTCTCTTATTCCAACAGAGAGAACATATCAACTTGAAAAAGATTTATAGGAGTGTTTCTATCTCAGTGTGACTGCATATGCTGATATATGCTTGGAAGAATAATGGGGAAGAGTTGCACATACTATAGGGATTCTGCTCCCCTTTCATGGATGTTCTAAACAGTTAAAAGGGGAAAAAAAATAAAACTTCCATATGTTGTTAAAACAAGAAAGCTATTTGACTTATAGTAAAGACGGATTGTGTAAAATGTGAAAATTCTGATCATATGGATAAAAGATAAACCATCATCAATACTGAAACCAATCAACTCCAACTTAGGGAGCTCAGTTATTCCCCATGAATATAAAGTCAAGAGACTGCATGCTACTCATAGTTATTTCTATTGGTTCATGTGCATGAAGTTAATGTCAATGATCAGAACGTAGTGTAGAAACTGTAGTTAGACTTTGAGCTACTTTTCAGATATGATGATGGCGATGCAACAAGTTGATTCAGCTTGTTGCTAATCAATCTACAAGGTCTCTCTCTCTCTCTCTCTCTCTATATCCACATTATTTTAAGTAACTAAAAATAAAAAATCATGTATTTTGATACTTTTTGTCCACCCATCAAGTAGGCACAAAATGGATGGCCGAAAATAGCATATTGCTTAGATCTACGTCTTTAGACATATAAATTCTCTATCCGACCATTTCACCATGATCTAAACACTTAAAAAATCTCACACACCCAATTTTTGTTTGATTTCAAATTTTCTAGATCGTTAAACTTACCTTGGGCCATCCATTTTGCTCCTCCTTTATGGATTGGGCAAAAAATGTTCAAAATACATGATTTTTAATTTAGTTACTTGAAATAATGTAGATCAACTTCAACGGAGTGAATCATGCATTCGGATGTCATAGGGTTGTATTTGAGTGGGAAGGATTCGACCTCGAATCCTTACGGATTGATATATGTGTGTGTAGTGGTCAGACTCTGGCCGCTCCCCAGGATAGCGACACGTAGGGGTGAGCATCGGTCGGTTCGGTTCGGTTTTTGCTAATTTTTTCAAAACCGAACCGAACCGATTAGACTTAGTAACCGAACCGAACAGAACCGACTCAGTTCGGTTCGGTTTTCGTTTTTTTTTCGGTTAGGCTCATATATTTTCATCATTTCTTACATTTTTTAATCACCATTATATTATCATCCTTTAATATCCTAATCTCAAATATTCAATACCCAATTAGAAACAAGAAAAATACCCTAATCTTAATGTGAATTGAAAATTTCATGTTCTAAAACTTTTACACTATACTTGAGCTTTTATATCAATGCTTGCATAATTATTATTAACTTTTACTAACAAGATTACAAAGAAAGAACTATATTAATATAAATATTATTCTCAATTATGATAGTGTACTTAACATGGCTTTCACGTGTTCAATATAAAAAGATGATATTGCTAGAACTAATGAGAAAGGTTCCACCTGTTTTTTTATGAACTATATGACTCACTAAATTGAATTTGGGTGGGGTAATACATAGGGTGAGAAGTTCGGTTCGGCTCGGTCGGGTTCGGTTTTTTGTAACCCAAAACCGAAAACCACCGAACTAGAGCTGTTCGGTTCGGTTCGGGTTCGGGTTTCGATTTTTAGTTGGTTATTTCGGTTATAACCGAACTCTGCTCACCCCTAGCGACACGTGTCAGCCGCACCAGTAGTGCCTCAAGCAGGTGACAAACTCGATATACCAGTTGTTTTCATATTCAATCTCGAGGAGAGAGCCCTTGGGTTCACCCTGAACTTACATTCAACCCTGAAGGAGAGAGACTCGGCCCATGCCCCGACTACACATCCGACCCCGATGAAAGGATCCAGGTCCCTTCCATTTCCCGACATCCATAACTATCAGACCTCTCCCCACCTCTGCTAGACACAACTAAACACAAGGATTTTCTGGATCGCGGAGGGGTTATGATGCCATATCCTCACGTTCTAAACAAGATTCTAAATATCGGATATCAGGATTGTGTCGGATGGGGTTTTTTCATATCGGATATCGGATATCGGAGGAGCTATCGGGGATACACGCGCATATCGGGCGTTCATATCAGACACTATATATAATGTAATATTGATAACTTAAAGTTGGTTTAGTGTCATAGATATCATCTACCTAATAAAGATGATGTAACATGCAAGCGAAGACAGTAAAAAATAATGTACATTTGCACGCAGTCGTACAATAAATAAGTTATTTCATATGGTGCGATATATCGGGCGACTTATTGGCCGATTTTCAAATATCGGTTTTTTTTTTGCTGCAAACGATATGACGAACGATTTCCCCATGTCGTATCGACAGTAGCCAAAAAAAAGAGATATCGGACGATATCTCGGCCGACTCGGTCGATATTTAAAACAGTGGTTCTAATACTCCCCTATTTCAGTGGTGTAGTTTTGGATATTGGCAGATACCTCGGCATGCCAATCCTAACAATCAAGCACAACAATCTGAGCGGTTATGGAAGGATCCCAACGTGCAAATCATGCAGGTCCAAAGAATCCGCACTAGTTACAAAACTACAGGATATTTATATCCTTAGAAATCCATGAAGAAAGGGGAAGAAAGAGATCGAAGACATTGCAAACACATAGTAACCTCAAGAAAATATAGTGAATTTTCTCTCTCCTATGATTTTTCCAATTTGAGTTTTCACATAAAATCTTTATCTTTGCTTGTTTACTATGTTGATGATAGTTTCACCCCATCTAACAACATCCCCTTTCGTTTGCGGCCCGAGATCGATCGTTCGACCAATTGCATAGGAAAATCTCCACCACAATATATATACTTAGGTACATGCGGAAGGATTTGAGCCCGAATCTTTTTCCACTCAAACTCATTCCACAACATTCAAATACAAGATCCACTCTATTGAAGTTGATCTACATTGTTTAAACTTTAAAGTAAATAAAAATAAAAAATAAGTATTTTGAATACTTTTTGCTCATTTATCAAGTAGGCGCAAAATGAACGGCCGAAATAGTGAGTTGGCTAGTTTAACAAAGTATAATATTTGAAACCTAATAAATTGGTGTGCGGGGTTTTTTAAATGTTTGGATCCTGATCAAATGGTCGGATTGAGAATTTATATGTCTAAAGTCATGGATCTAAGTAAAATGCTATTTTTGGCCGTTCATTTTGCGCCTACTTGATGGATGGGTAAAAAGTATTCAAACACTTGATTTTTGATTTTTAATTACTTTAAATAATGTTGATCAATTTCAACGGAGTGGATCTTGTATTTAAATGTCATGGGATTGAGCTTGAGTGAAAAGGATTCGGGCTTGAATCTTTTTGCATGTACCCAAGTCTATCCCTGTATATATTATACCAAATTTGTCTATTCCCTTCGTTCCTTATTTCTACTCGCCGAATCCTGAGGCAATGAAATTGTTTCCGCAAGAAGATGTTGATGGCTCTAGTAAACTACAGTTCCCTTTTTTGAGATATTTGGCTTCAGTCTCTCCCAATGTAAATTTTCCTCTTTCTCCATCTAAAAGATTTAGAAAATCGTACGTCCCTTCACTCTATCAATGAAAGCATGAAAGTAGTGTGCAGACTGGACTCTTTGACAATGCTCACGTCCAGGTTATACGAACTCTTTTAGCAAACTCTAGCATACCGCAGGGGAGAAAATCAACGGTCCCACGAAAATAACCGACATTACGCTTTGATAGATCTCTGCAACTCTGTAATAGGCGACACATTACCTGGCGATGGCGTAATCTCGAAAGACCCTCACTCTACTATAACCGAAAGTTGTACTATAGAAAGAAAACAGTCATGTGATTTAATCACGCAAATCTGACCCTTTTGAAAAGGGGCACGTCGTCAGACCCATATCGCAACAATGTAATGCCGAGGCCTGACGTTTCATCGAAGAGTGTAGATAACATCTTCTCCTTAAGATAAGCTGGCATGTGACTTCAAAAGGAAAACTGGTTTTCCCCTTTGAACCAATCTTTTTGAATCCATTTTCTTCTTCAAATGGAGGAGCCAGTCGATAACTACAAATTTCTTCTTTCCTGCAGCTTCAACCTTTCGTCCTAGTCTCTCAATAGAGGGCCTAGTTATTTTGCGCCTGGATTTCTCCCATTCTTTCTGTGCATAGAAAGCTCGAGCTTGTTGGTCAATCATTTCCTTTTCTTTTCTCAAACCTGAAGGTTGGAATGAAGCCGGAGAAGAGGAAAAATCTAAAAGGCAGACGAAAAGAAAAGCACAAGTGGCTTTCTTGCGGTTCATTTTGCCTTTCTCTAAAGACTTGGGATCTTTTTTTTCTTTCGACTCCCCACTCTCAATCATGAAAATACTATATATATATATATATATATTATATATATATTATATATATATATATAAGAGAGAGAGAGAGAGAGAGAGAGACTTGTGTCCTCCAAAAGAATTTGAGCCCGAATTCTTCCAACTCAAATACAACCCTCCGACATTCGAATACAAAATCTACTCCGTTGAAATTGATCTATATTAACAAGCATCTATAAACCAAAAATCAAGCATTTTGAATACTTTTTGCCCATCCATCAAGCGGCGCAAAATGGACGGCCGAAAGTAGTGAGTTGGTTAGATTTATGTCTTTAGACATACAAATTTGCGGTCCCGCCATTTGATTATGATCTAAACATTTAAAAACTTCTACAAACCAATTTTCGTTAGGTTTCAAATTTTCTACACTGTTAAACTAACCAACTCATTATTTAGGCCGTATATTTTTTTCCCCTACTTGATGCATGGGTAAAAAGTATTCAAAACACTTGATTTTTTGGTTTATAAATACTTGAAATAATATAGATCAACTTCAACGGAGTGGATCTTGTATTCGAATGTTGGATGTTTATATTTGAGTGAGAAGGATTCGGCCTCAAATCCTTTTGGGAGGACACAAGTCTATCTCTCTCTCTCATATATATATATATATATATATATATATATATATATATATATATATATATATATATATAGCAGCAACTGAGACAACTAGGGCCACATTCTGTTTCACTCTTATCCAAGGCTTAGGTCAAAGTTGATGAAGATAATGTACTTGAAGTCAAATTGGGGTATAACTGGGTTTTCCACTTAAATTGATTGTGTAGAATATAAGGGTATTTACGGTAATTTTAGAGGGGGTCTATTTACTAATTTTCTGGGTCTACTAACTAATGGGTCTACTTATCACTTCTTTGGGTTTAAATAACCACATTCAATGTTAAAGCACTGATATCTAGTATCTATACTCATACTCCTTTAAAAGGAGAAAGTTTTGTGTTTTGGGTCTGTCCAGAACAGATCCCGACTTGTCATTAACTATAAAACAAACCCTAACGGTCAAAATTTCTTTATCTTCTTTTGAAGACCTGACACGTTTGAAGGCTCAACTTTTATTATCAACGCTCGCCTGAGACATCTCTCTCTCTCTCTTGATTTTGATCTCGATCTCTCCCCGTCCCTCTCTTTCCGACCCTATGCTGTAGCCTCTCCTTCTTCCGCCCCTTCCTCTCCTCTCCTCTTCCTCGACAACTCCCCCGCCCCTCCTCCAACACTACAACTCCTCCAAACTCCCAGGTATCTCCTCGAGATCAACTTCACCTGGCTGGATGAGTGACTTCCTCCTCTCTTCAACCCCCCCCCCCCCCCCCCCCCCCCCCCCCCCCAAAAAAAAAAAAAAAATTCGTCCACTGACTGCCACTCAAAAATGGAATTTTTTTTCCACTCCTAATTTTTTCTATTTTCTCTGTGCAATGAGAAAAGTAAGGATTTTCTTTTTTGTTGATTTTAGGTTTTGTAATAATTTCTTATAGCTTTTATTGGTTATTGATATTCAGATTTGGATCTTTTATCTTCCTTCTGAATTTCTTTTATTTTAAAATTTTGGGAACTTAAGACTTCACTAACTCTATTGTTCTGTTCGATTTGTATACCTGATGATTGGATCATGTTTTTACTAAAGTATGTCTTCTTTTTTTTGGGGTGGGGGTGGGTGGGTGGGTGGGGGGGGGGGGGGAGGTTTTTTAATTCAGTCAAGCACACAATATGGTTTCTACTCTGTCTTGTGTATGAATAACCCACTTGATCACATTGTGTGATCTACTATTCAGTTCTAAGGTTAAATTTGAAAATTGCAAGATGAGAAAATTCTGAAGGAACTTGAGATCACAATCTAATAGGCCAATTTGCTGTTACAGGTGAGTGCACTAATATTACAACTAAACTGGGGAATTGACTCTCTTATTGTACTTGTGCCTGTCACACAAGTGTTCTACTATGTATAGTTCATTGTTGAGACTTGAATGGGTATTCCCCAAATGTGCCCATTTATCTTGTGTTTTTATTTCTAGGTCAAGTCATGAGGTAGCTGGAAATTTCCTGTTTGCATATTGTATATGGTAGAAATTGAACTGAGTATGATTTAATCAACCTTATATTTTTGCCTGCACCTCTTGTTGAGTCCTGAACCTTTGGAGAATGTCTAAGACTTCCCAAGAGAATTTATGGACTTGCTCTTACGCCTGTACTTTCCACCTGGTGGTGTGACGCCATACACTTTGAGAATAGCTAAGACTTCCCAGGCATCAAAGTAATCTCATGATGTATTTATATTGGAGCTGATAAATGTCTTTCTCTTGTGGTGCACCTTCCTCTTTTTTTCTCCCATGAACACAGTTTCTGAAGAGTAGGGAATGTCCACAATCAGCATACCACAGTTAGCTAACCATAATTACGTGCATTGCAATACTCATCACTGCCTACATTTACACAATCTACCAGAAGTTAACTTCTGCTATTTGACATCTCAGCATTACTTCTTTTTTTTCATGCTTCTTTGCTCTTTCTATTATTTTATGAAATTTCTTATGCATCAAAAATATCAAATGGTCATCTGTGCACTTTGGCCTGTATGTTTTGGTGGCGTTTATGGTGAATCTTTGACTTAATCTTGGTTTTAACTTTGACAGTTTTCTTCATGGAGACTGCTTCAGCCCAAAATGTTGAACGGCGGGCCTTCTCCATCAAGCTTTGGCCTCCGAGCCAGAGTACTAGGCTGATGCTTGTGGACCGGATGACCAAGAACCTCTCCGCCGAATCCATCTTTTCTCGAAAGTATGGCCTCCTGACCTTGGAAGATGCAAGGGAGAGTGCTGAACAAATTGAAGATATGTGCTTCACCGCTGCCAATGAGCACTTTGAGCGGAGCCAGATGGTGATGGAAGCTCTGCCGTACAGTTCTATGCCAGAAACTAGCAAACTCATGCTTGAAGTACTCAAGAGAGGCCAAAGCCCAAAGAGGATAAAGAGCTGGCAGTTGAAGCTGGTGTTGAACACCGAGAGGCTGTTGTCTTTGATATTTCTCATGGCCGTCGGGATTTCATTGAGGCTGAGGAGGCTCGGGAGCTTCTGAGCCCACTTTCTCAAAGGGAACTCTTACACAAAAATTATCTTCAGCAATAGAAGCTTTGGCACTGATGCAGCTCAAGTTGCCGCACCAATACTTGCCTCTCTCAAGGGCCAGCTCACAGAGGTGGATATCTCGGACTTTGTTGCTGGTAGACCAGAGATGAAGCTCTAGAAGTCATGAGGATATTCTCATCAGCACTGGAGGGGTCTGTGTTAAGATATTTGAATCTTTCTGACAATGCTTTGGGCGAGAAGGGGGTAAGAGCATTTGGATCACTGATAAAGTCTCAAATTGCTTGGAGGAGCTATACTTGATGAATGACGGGATATCAGAAGAAGCCGCAAAGGCTTTGACTGAACTGATTCCATCAACCGAGAAGATGAGGATACTCCATTTCCACAACAACATGACTGGTGATGAGGGAGCTCCCTCCATTGCTGAGATCTTAAAACAATCACCACTTCTGGAGGATTTCCGATGTTCGTCAACTAGAGTAGGGTCAGAGGGAGGAATTGCACTTGCTGAGGCTTTGGAGGGTTGCGACAGCTTGAGGAAGCTTGATCTGAGGGATAACATTTTTGGGGTGGAAGCTGGGTTAGCTCTGAGTAAAAGCTTAGAAAAGCTCAACGGTATCACTGAGCTCTACCTCAGCTATTTGAACTTGGAAGATGAAGCAGCAATTGCAATATGTGATGTTCTGGAGAAATCTCTGCCTGCTCTTGAGGTCTTGGAGATGGCTGGAAATGATATCACGGTGAAGGCTGCGCGTCTTCCCTGGCTGCTTGTGTGGCTTCTAAACAGTCTTTAAAGAAGTTGGGCTTGTCTGAGAATGAGCTGAAGGATGAAGGGGCAGTTGAGATTGCCAAGGCTTTAGAGGAGGGCCACAGAGAGCTTAAAGAAGTTGATTTAAGCACTAATATGATAGGAGGGTGGTGCTCGGAGCTTGGCTCGAGCTGTGTCCTCTGATAAACCAGAATTTGCAATGTTGAATATTAATGGGAATTACATTTCTGATGAAGGAATTGATGAGGTTAAGGAGATACTAAAGGAGGGTGTACTTGGGCCATTGGATGAGAATGATGTTGAAGGTGAGCAAGGTGAGGAAGAGGAGGAAGCAGAAGAGGAGGAAGAGGAACAAGTGGAGGCAAAGCTTCAGGATCTTAAAGTTGATGATTAGAGACGGTCTCGTTTGAATGTTTTCAGGAATGTTGGTGGTCGAGTATCTGAAGGTTCTGTTTGGGGTAGGTTCTGAGGACACCATCCACGTCTTTCTTCCACGTTAGTTGTATTTCGGTTAGGATGCAGCAGTCAATGTAGCCAAGGAGCGCTAGTATTGAATCGAGGTCGATTGATTGACCATGATGAATTAGTCATCAACCAAATTGTGAAAGGATTGAGGCCTGGTTCTTAGTAGGGTCCTCTATTTCCACTATGTTTGTAGTTTCTCACCATGAAAAGAGGTCGAGCTCTGACCCTAAGAGAACAATTAGAGTATGATCTGTGAGCTATAATATGATTCAACTAACCAGTGTGATGATGTTGGACGATCTAGCAAAATCCACCTTTTTCTTGCTACTTCATCATCTGTTGTATTAAGCTCTCTCTTTTTTTCTTTTTTTCCTGTTCTTTTGAGGTCTTGATCTCAGAGAGGTTTTGTAACCCTCTGTTTTTTTTGGACAATAGTTCATTGTAGTCTTATGAAATCTTCGAATTTCTGCCTCGCTATTTACCCCAGAAAGCATTAGTATTTCAGTTTAGGTATCTCTATCTTACTTCTTGGCTTGTTTTGTTATCTGATGTTCAGGTGTTTTGTGGATTGAGCTGTTTGTAGCTCTGAGAATGTGCCTCCTGTGATTTTTGAGCTTTTCTAGTCTCTGAAACTTCTACCGCAATCGTTTGTTTCAGCAGTGCACTAAACTATTGTGTTGGGT